>QEPC01012026.1:1741596-1762355 GCA_003113815.1 Sphenodon punctatus | reverse complement strand
ACATGGACCTGCCTGCTGTCATTCTCATCGTAACCAAGCCAAGTACGTGCACTTGAGACCTCGCATCTTCATGAATGTTAGACCCCTTGTCTCTCCCTCTGCTCCCCTTCCTATGTCTCTCCCCCAGCTCCTGTCTCAGATTGTAAGCCCTAGGAGCAGGGACCGTGTCTGTTTTATTACTTTGTAAAGTGCCAGGTACACTGCTGGCGCTATATAAATGTTTGTTAATAATAATAATACTAATAATAATAATAATATAAATAGGCAGACAGAATTGGCTGTCATTAGCTCCTCGCCCCATGTAAGTTCTTATTTGGCGTGGAAGCCTGCTCAGGGACAGATTCCTGCCTATCTGGATGCCCCTATAGCAATCAGGGCTAAAAAACTTATCTGTAGGGCTTGAGTAAATGCCCTTCCCTCTAGAATTCTTGAGGGACGGATTGAAGGAACCCCTTTTTTGGACAGAGTATGTCCGTTTGACCATCTGGCGGTTGAGACGGTGGACCATATATTTTTTTCCTGTCATCTTTATGACTCCTTGAGAGATAAATACCTGGCCCCGTTTATCCAAAGATTTTCAGATGCTTCGACAGAGCATCTGTTGTATCAGTTATTAACCAGTACCTTATCTCAGGATATAAAAGTCATGGCATCGTACATCACACAAGCCGCCCGTTGCCGGCAGAACTTTTTGGATTTTGAGTAATTTGCTGCCAGTCCCAGCTTATCCCCTTGAATTTCATTATATCAATTTCCATTGGATATGATATATGGCAATTGTAGGATTTATTATAAGAAATAAATTAATGGTATATATTTTTAGCCCTACTTCAGTTATTGACTGGTTTTGTTGAATTTTATTATTTGTTTTTGTTATTTATTTATTTATTTATTTTTTATTGGAGCAATACGCTTTTTATTAGTTCTTTCATGGAAATATCTATGTCTATGATGTATTGCTTACTAGTTTGTTTTATTTATTTGTGTGTAATTGCTATGACCTATGCTTAAACAATAAATATTACTTTGACTTTGACTTATAAGTAGAGTTACACGATTTTATTTTGGGATTTATTGTTATATATTATAAGTGTAAAGCCTTATTCTTTTAGTATTATTCCAATTTTGTGATCAATGGTCCTTTGGGACGATGAACCATATAGGAGGGCATAGTACCAGCAGAGGTCATATTGATATTCGGATTTTAAGTTGTTATGAGAAGCATATTATTAATTTGTGTTTTATGTATGTTTGTTTTTGTTGGTTATAGCGAAAGCCCGTGCTGAATAAATCTTGACCGACTGACTTCTATGCGTTGTGATTCTGATGACAATGCTTTCTTTTTCATTTGCATTTTGTAACCTTTTGCAATTGCCAGGCCATTCCCTCCTTAATACACTTTGAATTTTCCTGTATTTTTTATTAAAATTATGATTTTGACACATGCACGTAGATGAACTTTTGCATTGCTTGTAATATTTCTGTTGCTCTTCACTAGACACCATGTTTGTTTGTAGTTACTGTCTCCTTGTTTGTCACTGTCTGCCCCTCTCATTGTTTTAACTGCAAGCATCGATTGCTGACCTGTCATAGTTAGTTCTATTCATTTTTTTGTACTCTGCATTTCTCTTATGGGTACCCGGGATTGCATTAGAATAATTTCTTACATCTTTGTCCTCAAGGTCACCTTACAGTTTCTTAAGATGTATGTTGGCAAGCTTGGTTTGCCTGAAGTCCTTGCATATTTTTGGCTTTCAGAAATTCACGTGAGCTATACATTTTTGTATCACTGTTCTTTCATTCTACCTGCCTGTGACTTTCGTGTAACAGGGAGTGAATGGACATGGTGGATGGAGTTAATACCATGTCATTTGTGCATGCGCCCAAGATCAGGAAAACCACACGGTGCCAAAGATTCCTTGCTTTTAGACATGAAAATTGGGAATTTGAACTGTGCTGTAACACTTTGTCTTTGGGGGAGGAGAAAGCACCAATATTTTTGGAAAAAGTTTTATCTGGAAGAATTTATATATGTTTATATCTGCTGAATTCATAATACCTAATATGCTTCAGGAAATGTAAAGCTGGAACTCGGTAAATGTAAAACTTTCTTCCTAAATGCCTGATATAATTCTGAAGCTGGATTTTAACACTCTGGGTGTTAACACATGAGATGGGAGCTGGCAGGAGCACAGGGTCACTCCATGCAGCTTCCACTCACAGCTGCCGCGCAATGGACTGCATAGATTGGACAGCATTCTGTTGTCCCCTACTGCCATGCACCCTCCCATCACCCAAGTTGCAGTCACTCTAGCAATGCTCTAGGCTGTCGCCTGCAACTCCATAGTGTGGAACACATGTTGGGGCAGCACACACCCTAACACGTGGGGGGGCAGCTACCCCAACAGATGTGCAGTTGCCCTGTGGGTGCCTTCACAGCATGCTCCACGTTTCCTGGGATGACTCTGTGAATAGGAGCCATGGTGCAACCCCAGGGAAAACATCTGGTGTCTACCCTTCAGACAGGCAGGTGAATCTGGAGCTACATTTTCTGCTGGGAAGAGGACCCCTGGGGAGTTAGCTGGGTCTTGGTGTGTGTGATCATATCGTGTATATTATAGAGACCTGGCTGGACACTGAGTCGGGGCCAATTTTGGCTGACCTTGTTCCAGTCAGGTGCTCCATGCAGCATCAGTCACGGCTTGAGGGGCAGGGGCGGCGGGGGCAGTGTAGCCATTATTTTTAGGGATACCTGGTCCATTAGGAGGTATCTGGTGCAAATTTTGCTGGGTATTGAGGGCCTCCATCTCATGGTTGATTTGACTGGAGACAGATTAGGGATACTGCTAGTATACTGGGCACCTTCCTGTACTGCAGCATCTCTACACACTCTAGCAGAGCTGATGTTGGAGGTGGTCTTGCAATCTCCAAGAATGGTGGTCCTTGGCAACTTCAGCCTACATGCCAACACTGGTCTTCGGGTTGGCGGAGCCAAGTTCATGGCCGCCATGGCAATCATAGGCCTGTCTCAGGTGGTTAATGGCCCGACGCACAAGCGGGGTGGGGGGGAAAGTATGTTGGACCTGCTTTTTTGCACCGGCCTTGAGACGAGGGAACTGTTGGTGGGGGACGTGTCGTCGGTGCCCTTATCATGGATGTATCATTACCTCCTACGGGCTGGTCTCCTGGTGCATGTCAGCCCCTGGAAAGGTGCTGAACCAGTTCAGTTGCTTCGTCCCCAGAGGCTTATGGAACCGGATAGGTTCCAGAACGCACTCTGGGAATTACCCCCTGACCTTGACGGCCATTCACTTGATGACCTCGTGGCCCTTTGGAACACCTTGCTGACTGAAGCCATTGATTGGATGGCTCCTAGGTGTCCACTCCCTGGGCATTGGCAACGCAGGGCCCCATGGTTTACAGAGGACCTGCGGCGGCTGAAACAGGAGGGGAGATGGTTGGAGCAACGGTGGCGCTGTACTCTGACTGAAGATAACAGATTGCGGTGTAATAGGGTGACTTACCTGGAGCAATTGTACCCCTATTACTGAGCTGTTGGGTAGTAGCCAGCCTGTCTGCTATGGAGCATGCCCAGTTTAGGCTCCAAATGCTTTTTCAGTCTAAGTCTTGGGAGTATGCCCAGTGGGACTGTAAAACTGGGTTTTAGCTCCAAGTTCTGTGACATGCTCAGTTGAGCTAGGTAAGACTGACCATGCTCAGGTCCTATAAAAGGGTCTGATCTCAGTCTTAGGATGGTGGCTGTAGAGGAAGAAGCTTTCTGCCTTAGCTCCCTCCTCTTCATTTCTGGAGCTTCTCCAGTGTAACCCCCTGGACCTAACCTGCAAAACCTGTGAGGAGGAACAGCAGAAAGCACAGACCAGGTGGGTTCTGTCTAGTTTGGCCACCTGGACTAATAGAAAATCCTTAGGGTCACAAGCCTTGAGAGGCTGAACCCCACAAAGGAGGACTATATTCTGGACCCAGAAGCATCAGAGAACACTAAAGGGTATCAGACCCATAGACTATGTGCACTATTGGAGGTGAAAGGCCTTGGCTATAAGGGGAGGTGGAGGCCAAGGGCAGGGATCCCTAGTGCACCCCACTTTCATGGGACAAAAGGCCACATAAGCTGGAAGAGCATAACAGCCAGGGCCCAGCTAATTCCCAAACTGACACCCAGCACCCCCATGTGGCGTGGACTCCCCGCTGTTACATGCGGCATAGAGCCAGTTTAAAGACCTATGCCGTGGCTGTGCAAGCAGCAAAGAAGAGGTTATTTGCTGCTCTCATAACGTCCTCTAAGTCTCGTCCAGCTGAGCTTTTCATGGTGTCGAGGGGGGCTGGTCAGTCTGGCCTCCATCCACCTGGAACTGGAGTCTTCCAGTGCTCGCTGAGACATGTTTATTGACTATTTTGTGGATAAAATTGCTCACATTCACCACGACTTCAACACTGTGCTTGCTGTGGTGGGAGAACCAGACGTTATGGATGCCCCACCTTGTCTGGTTTTGTGGGATCAGTTTCAGTTAGTTTCACTGGCTGGTGTGGGGGATGTCTTTGGGGCAGTTAGAGCCACATCATGTAAATTAGGCCCATGCTCCTTCTGGCTACTCAAGGCCAGCCGGGAGACGTTGGGGCCATTGCTGGCGGGGGTGGTCAGCACCTCCTTTCGGGAGGGCAGAGTCTCGGAGTGTCTTAAGGAGGAAGATGTGCAACCTGTGCTCAAGAAACCATCGCTTGACGTTGACTCCCTCACCAGCTATCAGCCTGTCTCTTAACTTCCCTTTTTAGGGAAGATTATTGAACGGGTGGTGGCTCAGCAGCTTCAGGGGCATTTTGAACGCATCAGTTTTCTTGATCCTTCGCAGTCTGTTTTTTTGTCTGGGTTATAGCACTGAGATTGTGCTTGTGGCCTTGGTTGACGATCTCTGCCATGAGTTGGATTGAGGTCGGTTGACCTTGTTGCTCCTGTTAGATCTGTCAGCTGCTTTTGACACAGTTGATCATGAGATGTTGGTGGCTCGCTTGCGGGACCAGGCAGGGGTGGGAGAAATTGTTCTTGAATGGTTCCGCTCTTTCCTGTGTGGGAGGGCTCAGCGAGTGGTGCTGGGGGACTATTCTTCGTCTCCCAGGGAACTCAAGTGTGGAGTTCTGCAGGGTTCGATTCTGTCCGCTCTCCTGTTCAATGTGTATATACAGCCCTTGGGTGAGGTCATGAGAGTGTTTGATGTTCGGTGTCATCAATATGCTCATGACACCCAACTATACCTCTCTTTTTCAGCTGACCCAGGCCTAGCAGTCTCAGTGCTTACTCAATGTCTGGCAGCTGTTGGGGACTGGATGAGGGTAAGCCGTCTGAAGCTGAATCCTGACAAGATGGAGGTGATGCTGGTGGGTGGAGCTTGGGAGTTGGTGACTCCCATCATTGATGGGGTTTGCCCTGCCTTAGCCCCCCAGGTTCGGAATCTGGGGGTGCTCCTTGATTTACACTTTTGCCTGGATGTCCAGGTGATGGCTGTGGCGAGGAGCGCCTTTTGTCAGTTACATCTGATAGGTTGGCTTTGACCATATGTCTCAGACTCTGACCTGGCCACCATCATCCATGCCTTCATCACCTCAAGACTGGACTACTGCAACGCGTTCTACGTGGAGCTACCCTTGGTGACAGTTTGGAGGCTGCAGCTGGTGAAGAACGCAGCGGCCTGTTTCCTTATGGGAACATGGTACCGAGGGCACATAATATCAGTGCTCTGTTCTTTGCACTGGCTGCCTATAGTCTTTCAGGCCTGATTAAAGGTGATGGTTCTGACCTATAAAGCCCTATAGGGTCTGGGCCCTACATACCTGCGGAACCATCTCATTCCCTAGGTTCTGTATCGGCCCCTGTGGTTGACTGGGAGCATCCTTCTTGAAGTCATTCTCATCGTAACCAAGCCAAGTACGTGCACTTGAGACCTCGCATCTTCATGAATGTTAGACCCCTTGTCTCTCCCTCTGTTCCCCTTCCTATGTCTCTCCCCTAGCTCCTGTCTCTCAGATTCTAAGCCCTAGGGGCAGGGGCCGTGTCTATTTTATTACTTTGTAAAGTGCCAGGTACACTGCAGGCGCTATATAAATGTTTGTTAATAATAATAAAAGTCCCCCGAGTGTCTCGGGTGGCAACTGTGGGGAGGGTGTTCTCAATGGTCAAAAGTTGTGGGACTCCCTCCCGGTGGAGGTTCGCCTGTCCCTGGACCTTTCCTCCTTCCATTGACAGTGCAAGACCTATCTGTTTTGCCAGACTTTTGATGGCAGAGATAAGGGTGGGGGAGGGGTTGGGTTATGGGGAAGGGTATTTTTAGCTTCACTGTTTCGTACTTGTATTTATGATGATTTTTATAATTTTGTATATTTTTGGTTTTAAATTATGTTAGCCTCCCCAAGCTGCCTGAGGCAGGATGGGTGCGGGATACAAATTCCTAAAATAAATAAATAAATGTGAGACAACATCTCGTTTGTTAATGAGGGGCGTTATCATCTTCCCTTTATTAAATTTGAAATGAAATTAGTATTAGTAAAGGACAGACGGGCAGCCCTGGAGACTGAAGCCCTCACATCATTGAGACAGCAGGCACAGGATAGGCAGCAACAGTGTCATGCCACTCTGTAGACATTGAGATACCATGGTGATGGGCACATTAGAAATACGCATCTGTCCACTGGGAAGTGGACTGAGACAGCCAACTAATTTCACATATCAGTGAGCAGCCATCTAACAGCACATTAATGAGCTTTGGCCTGGGCTGTGTTTATATTAGTGCCCTAGAGGTGAAAGGCTTTTTAGCCTATTTTCAGTATCCTGAATAATTTAGGTTTCCCTAAGATGTTTTATTGACTTAGTCCCGTAAAATAGTATAATAGTAGCCATACACAGCTGTTAATAAGAATTATAAAAAGCAATTACATCAAAACAAGCAAAGTCATCCAGGATAAAATATAAGGAAGGGTGTGTGTGTGTGTGTGTGTGTACAAGTGTGTTGGCACAATTAGGAAAAGATGGCAATAAAATATGGAAGGATTAGCATTTTCCTACATACGGAATAATATTCAAGGAACTTTGACATAAATCAAACAAAGCAAAGATTGTTCCACTTAATAGCTTCAGTGAAAATGTCCATAACTCTTGATAATTTGTAGTGAGCTTGCATCATATTTAATCATATATATAATTCTTACATATACATTTTAAAAAAAACATATCTATCCTCTCATTCCATGCTAAAAGCACATTACACCATGTTAAAAGCACAGAAAGCATTTGCCGAGAGCTCCGTTCTCTGCACTGGCTGCCTATAGTCTTCCAGACCCACTTCAGGGTGTTGGTGCTTACCTATAAAGTGCTACACGGTCTCGGCCCTACCTACCTGTGGGACAGCCTCACTCCCTGTGTGCTGGATCGGCCCCTGCAGTCCGCCAGTGGTCATCCTTCTCTAAGTGGAGAGGGCATTCTTGGTGGCCGCACCGAGGCTGTGGAACTCCCTTCCAGCAGAGGCCTGGGTGGCCCCGGACTTTCCTCCTTTCAACGAATGTGTAAGACCTGGCTGTTCCACCAGGCTTTTGGTGAAGGAGATGGGTAATGAGTGGACGGTGGGGTTAGGGTTGGGAGGTTTCTGTTTTGTTGTTCTATTTCTCCCGTTATTTACTGTATTTATATGCTTTTATATGTTTTCTACTTTTTTATTTTATATGTTAGTCACCCCGAATTGCCTGAGGAAGGATGGGAGCAGGGTAAAAATTGTTAAAATAAAATAAAATATAAAATAAAATAAATAATGCTGCAACACAGTTCAAAACAGATTTAATTGTACTTTCAACAGGATTCAGCAGCAAAGACATCTTGGCTGTCTCCTGGACCGTCATACATAGATATAAACAGAAAGGTTTGGCATCCTCCTTTGGGAGACTTTTCTGGTGGGCTGAATATAAAAGTACATAACTTGGGGTGGGGAGGAGTAGATTTGCATACAATTAAATATGGAAATTTATATCACTTCGTATATTTAATAATGCAAATCTTAAACATCCTTTGTTTTTGTAATTCAGATTTGACAGCATGCGGGGAAGTGCATAAAGGTATACAAAATATGGAGAGCATGGGGCAGAGAGCACAGGGATGGGGAAAGACTCTTTTTAAAACGGGGATGGGTGTGCGGGGGGCGGGGAGGCGTGTACATGGGCACACACCAATCTCCCCCGCATCCCAATCATGGAGCAGTTGCCATTTTGGCCAATTGCTCTGTGAGCTGGCGATGGGTGGAGGTGGGTGTACATGCGTGTTTTGCGGGCGCATGCACGTACACCCACCCGCTACAGCAGTCACATGGGCGGCACCCACTCATGCCCACGTAGCGGACCTGCGTGGGCGCATCTCATGTAAAAAGGGCTAAAGCTTATGGGGAGATACAGGGATGGGGCCCTTGGGAGTATAGAGGGGCTGCCAAATCAAAATTTCAAAAACGAGGGCCACTATAGTGTTGAGGCATACTGCTATATTGAGTGCTGTGGCACTGTGTTCTCAAATTAGGGATGTCACTTTAAAATACAAGACAGCTAAGCCCTAGGGGCAGGGACCGTGTCTATTTTATTACTTTGTAAAGTGCCATGTACACTGCTGGAGCTATATAAATGTTTGTTAATAATAATAATAATAATAATAAAGGCAAGTCAGGGAATATAGTGGGTATGGGGAGCATGGAGCAGGGAAAAATAATACAGTGGACATGGGGTTTTGACTTGCTCACCTACAAACCTTGGATTGGTCCTTCCTGCATCTCCAGATCCAGATGCTCCAAATCCCTGCTGCCTCAGCTCCCTCTGCTGGTGGGGTGTGGGACTGCCAATAGTGTGATAGGGCCATAGATAGATCTGTGCAGCAGATCCAGGCATCTAGCTTCCTCCATCCCTCCCTGCTGCTCTAGGCACCATGTGACACTATTGCCTCCTTTTGACTGCTGAGACCTGCCCCCGTCTGAGAGTCAGGGCCAGAATGGGGAGAAGGTTCTGAGTGAGTCACAGGACCTGGCTCAGTGCAATGCCTTTTAAGGAACAGTAGAGTATATTTTTATATAAATGTTTAACAAAACTGCAGTGTTTGACTAGTACTGCATGCTACAGACATTTTGTATAAATAAAAGAAACACCTTTCTATTTGTTTTTTTCATGAATACAGTGTGAAATGAGTACAGCCATGCTCACATTTTCCCCCTCAAGCCTATTTTGACAAGAATAAAATGAATATTTAAGGAATGACTTCCTCTTGGAGATTATTAAAATATTTGTGACCAAGCAACATTTGTCTGGGAGCGTGTATTTATGATGCTCTGGCCTAGCCGCTTGCACAGACTGTTAAATAGCTCCTCCCTTTATAGAAATAGAGGCAAGAAGCCATCCAGTTACATTTTCACATTTCCTGACCTTTCAGTCTTCCGTTTATACTCCCTTGTTTTGCTCAAGTTTTTCCATTTTTTGCTCCTGTGGAGCCAGGCAGCAAGGTGGCCTCTGCCTTGTCTGGCAATGTTTTATGTACAGGTTTGCAGTACTTTTCCTACCTTGGACGTTTGTTGTGACAGATTCTTGCACATGTATTTAGATGTCCACATAGATTTTATATCAGCCTAATGGTGCCCAATAAATGTGCCCAAATGTTTCTAGAACTGTACCAAGGAAAATCCTTATAGATTTAGGGCAGATTAAATATAGGGAAAGTATATCGGCACAAGAGTGTGGCTTATCAAACAGTTTTTGTTTTATTCATCCAAGTATAATTCAAAGGCTAAAATAATTTTTTATGCTGTCAGAAATATTGCAGCTCCTGGTTGAAGAATGGTTATCTCATTTTTGGACATTTCTAAAAAGGCTTGTGCCGACAGTAGACATAAATTGAATTTATAGGCCTAAATACAGTAAGAGCTTACTTTTCAATATAAATTTAAATGTGAGTAACTCTTAGATGGTGCACAGAGATTAATTTAAGGCATATTTCAGGTACCAGTTTAGAATTCAGTCAATAAAGGTGTAAATAATTATACATGATATCCAGTAGATCAGATGAGATGGCTGCATTTGTAGATTAATTGTTATGCATTTATAGATTAAGTGAAGCTGAGAAAAAATGTTTTAAAGGAACTATAGATCAGTGCGGTCTACAGTGGGGACTGAAGCTAAGTTTTAGTAGTGTTTTTGCTTATGAAAGTGAAACTTATACTCGTATGTAAAAATTAGTCCACAACCCTCCATTTTTGTCCCCTTAGATCAGGGGTCCAGGACTACTTAGCTCTCAGGCGCCACTTTGAAAATTAGTATAAATTCTCATAGAAGTTGGGTGCAGAGGGTTTTAAAGGAGTGCACTCAGGAAGAGGAGATTCCAGATCATTGATCTATGCCATGGCTCTAACCCCTATTCTTGTTTGCATGCCCTCATCTGTGCTTCCTTGGTCTGAGCTCAGTCTTTCGGTGCTTGGAGATAGGAACTGGATCCAGTGCTCAGATTCAGGAATTGGAAAGGGGCAATATTAAAAAGTAGCTGTGGGTCACTTTTGGCCCTCAAGCCTGACATTTCCCACCCTTGCTTTCAGTTTAGGATGCCACAAAAATGTTCATGCCTCTTAAAAGAGCAGGTTATGCCACGAATGAACAGCATTTAGACCTTGATCTAAACTGATGTAGTAATGGATCCATTCTGGAGATAAACAGATAAATGGACACTTAGAACCTGTTGGTCTATTCAGAGGTTTCTGCTTGTTCTGAGAGTGATTGGAAGGTACTGTCGTGGAGGTCATGATCCCTGTTCCCCAAGGGTAGTGTAGAGATCTAATATTTTAAAAGAGTAATGCTATTGAATGTATACAAAAATGGAATATTAGAATGCTTATGTTGCCTCTTTAATACTTTGATATTAGAACAGCAAGTAATGATCTGTTTTTTAATTCAATTTGAATAGGAAGATCAGAAGTACTTACCTAATGAAACACCAAGCCACTTGATTTAGATTCTGGAAGCCCCAGAATGCCACATCAGATTGTTGATGCTGGCAGTGCTTTGTTTATTCCCTCCTACTGGTAAAAGGTTCAGTAGGAAAAAGATATATACAGTACATTTGATACCTTCCTTCTCACGGATGCAGGATATTTGTTTTCCATGTTTCATGTGTTAACTGGTTTATGTTGGAAATAAGCATTTGGGCATTTGAAAGAGCATTATTTGGTCTTGCCGTCTTCAAGTTCTTATTGTCTTTTCTATCTCTAAGGAAGACTGTCAATACTTGAAGTCCTTAATTTGATTACACAATAAGCATTCTTTGTGTATGGAGTGACTCGGGCTTTTGTCAGCAGAATGCAAGTCACTGTTCCTTGGCTATTTATTTTTCACATATCTTTAAGTATCTAGACATGAAAATATTTATCCCTTTCAAGGCAATAAAATAGTGTAAATTTGATAGGATGCTATGCACGATTGATTTTAATGATAATTTCATTCATTTTCTTTTCCTAGGGGCTGTGATAGTCTCCACTCCACAGGATATAGCTTTGTTGGATGCACGCAAAGGAGCGGAGATGTTTAGAAAAGTCCATGTACCTGTAAGCAATCACAAAGATGTGCTAGCTGAATGTTTCCCAAGTGTGTAAATCATTGTGCAAATCATAGTGCCTGCTAATTTTTTTAGGCACTTGCTGAATTTCATATACTCTAGTTTGACAAGGAATAATACTAACATTAGTGTTTCTAACTGTGTCAATAGCAGAAACCCTTCTCCTGATGGAAAGACTCTCTTTTATAATTTAACTGAGGCTGTAATACTTGAGTGTTCTCAAATAAAAGGACCTTGCATCCCCCAGAAGATTGATTTATATATTAACCCAGCTTTGTGGATTATGCCCCTAGATCTATATCTGCTTTTTTCATTTTCTGATGACTAGGGAGAGAGCTTGAGGAAAGAAACCTTGTTCTGGAATTTTTATATTTGGCTAGGATGATTTATTTGAGAAATAACACCAACAAAACTTGATCATGCCTTGAAATGTGGATCTCAAACCAAACTTGAGTTAGGCTTGAGGACCATCCCTGTAGGGGAAAAAAAATAAACAACAATTCAGTGCTTGGTACGCATTCACTTGGCCCACAGAACACCTGATGAGGGGGACTGGAGGAACATGCCAAACAGCAGATCGGGGAGACCTAGAGGTCGCCCTGGCCACCAAACAGCTGATCGGGCGGGCATGGAGGAGCATGCTCACTATTCCAGGCCCCCAATCAGCTGTTTGGTGGTTGGGAAGAACATGCTTCTCCGAGCCCCCCCATAAGTTGTTTGGCATGTGTATCAAGGCTGGGTGAGTGCGTTCCTCCGGCCCCTCTGATCAATTGTTCGGTTGCAGCTTCTCCCCAGGGCCTGATCCTGCTGGGCAGCAGGGGTCTGGGAGTTCTGACATGTGTGGACAGCTCCTTAGCCAACCCATAGAGTGGAGGGACTTGGGAAGGCAGTCTCCCCTCCGCCCAGATTCCCTGGTAGGACTGCTCATTTGAATTCCCCTCCCTGCTGGCCCAAAGTTTGGTGGCTGCGGTGACCATCCTCGGGGTGGCCAGGGGATCCAACTTGCCCCTGTCTCATTTGTTTTCACCCCTAGTATCTCAACATGTCAGAGCTCCATTGTGGAGAGATCCAGTGTGGTGTAATGGCTAGGTGTGCAGTACTTAGACCGAGAGGTAGTGGGGGGACCTCGGTGCAAGTTTCGCCTTAGACAGAAACTCACTGGGTGATCTTGGGCAAGTCACAATATTCTCTCAGCCTAATCTACCTCACAGGGTTGTTGTGAGGATTAAAAGTTGTGTTATATACAAAGCGCTCCTATTGCCATGGTAGGGGGGTGCTATATAAACATAAAGGTGGTTATTATTATTTTATTTATTATTGGTTGAGGGTTCTATATTTTAAGAGAGTCTTTCATCCCTATTCATCGTTGGTCAGGCTCTGCTGGAGCATTGTGCTTAATTTGGAGCAGCATATCTCAAAAACATTGGAGACAAAGTAGTGAGAGATGTTAAATGGTATGGGAAGCAAGACCTATGGGGAAAGATTTGAAAGTAAAGCAAAGATGCTAAATGGTATGGAAAGCAAGATTTATGAGGAAAGATTTGAAAGAAATGGACATGCTTTAGTCTTAATTAGACAAAATTGAGGGGCAGGGATGTAAGTTTTCAACTACATAAAAGGCTGTTATAAAGAGCATAGGGGTTAATTGTTTCTCTTGTTCACTGAAGGTAGAACAAGAAGCTGTCGATTTTAAATTGCAGGAAGGCCGATTTAGATTAAATAACAGGAAAAGACTTTTCAACTTTGTGTTTGGGCAGTGTAACAAATTTCCAAAGGAGTTTGAGGAATCCCCATCACTGGAGACAGATTCAGTAAACATCTACCAGGGATTGTGGAGGTTTAATTAATCCTGCCTAAATGCAAGGGAGTGAACTACATGGCCTCTTAAGATACTTCCCATCCTACAATTGTATTACTCTAATGGCTGGGGCTGGAAGCATATCTCCTGAAAGAGTTCTCTGCTCAGTAACTTTCTGTGATGTAATAATGTTGTAGAGTAGAATAATTGCTTACTTACCACATATGGCCAGATGACTTATGCCTAGAGGTGAATCTTTACAAGCAATAATCTTGAAAATTTCTTTCTGCAGTATTGTCCATAAACACTTATACAATAATGACAAGAAAGACTGCCTCTGAACTACTGAAGGCTGAAAATGTATGTGATAAAATGGGTCTGTGTGTTACAGCAGGGATAGGGAACCGAGGGCCAAATGCGGCCTGCAGCAGGTTTTTATGTGTCCCCTTCCCACTTCCTGGATCTGACCCTTGGATCCAGTTCCTATTTCCAGTCACTGAAAAACTGAGCTCAAGGGAAGGGAGCAGAGATGAGGTCTCACAAACAAGGATAGGGGACAGTTCTATGGCACAGAGCCATGATTTGGGCCCTCCTTTCCTTGAGTGCATCCCTTAAGCCCCACCCCCGCAACTTCTGTGCAGCTCTCAGAGCTTGTGCAAGCTTTCAAAGTGGCCCCCCGAGAGGAAAAAGGTTCCCTGCCCCTGTGTTAAAGTGTTCATTTTTAAGGGAAAACAAAATTCAGCTATCTTGAATTATTTGCCTAGCTTCCGTTATAAGAAACAACTATTTTTCCTCATATCATTAGGTTTCATTAATGTTAATTTCAGCCATCTACCTTCTCTTGAGCCTGAGTGTCTCTGGAGGCGGTGAAAGACCTTTCTGTTTGTAAAAGTGTTTGGCGGACAGGAATAGGGAATGGAGGGTTGGTGGGTGGGTTTGGAGTAGGGCTGTGAGGGGGGATTGAATGCAAAATGGGAAGATGGTATTGGGTGGGTGTTGTGAGAGGGTTGTGGGGATTGGGGGTTGTTTTAGTCTCTCACTACTTTTATGGATTTTTAAAATGTTTTTATATGTGTTTTATATGTTTTGTAAGTCGCCCTGAGGCTTTTTTAGGAAAGGACGGGATACAAGTTTAAATAAATAAAATAAATTCTCCACGGAGTTGTATCCTGAAGCAAGATGACAAAAGCATAGCAGCCATTTTGGTGGATGGTGTAATGGAATTGTACCTACAAGATACCAATTTCCCACAACTCCTGCTGCATGCCACAGCATGACCTAGTGATCTAGTTGTTGTTATTTATTTATTTATTTATTTATTATAAACATTTGTATAGCACCAGCCGTGTACCTGGTGCTTTACAGAACAAAGATAAAGATGCGGTTTATAATATGTGAATTAGCATTAAATAAATACCTTTATAAAAGTATAAGAAGCTGATTTTAATCCAAACAGTTAAAAGGAGTGGGAGGATGCTTTTATCTTTTATTCACCTTGGTCTAGTTATTACAGCATATGAAGAAAAAGTCACGTACGAGATTGCATGCAGGGTAGAGACCTCTGTAATAGTTGTGCAGTGGAGTAAAACAAAACAGGGTGACATCTTGCATTCCAAATTTCCTGTGTACTAGTATTCTGCAATTCCTTTACTCGTGTTTCTACTCTTCTTTTCTTAGAATGAATAAACTTTAATTTAATATTGTATATGTAACATCAAAAGACAAGTTGACAGGAAAAGGACTTGAAATAGAATTCTACTATCTGTTACAAAAATGACTTTGTCTAGATATTAACTAGGACTGTAGTCCTCAAACTACTTCTTCCAGAGAAGTTCCACTGATGAATTTCCCCCCGAGAAAGTTGTCATGAGGTTTGCAGCCTAAATTACTAATCAAATATTGTTTTCCCAAGACAAATGTATTTAAATTGTGTTTTGGACGTGACACTAGAATAATATCTTTTATTGTTATTGTTATTTATATAGCATTGGCAGTGTGCCTGGCACTGAACAGTTGTGATTACAGACAGGCCCCTGTTTCAAGGGGCTTACACTCTAGAATGGTCAAGAGAAGGGAGACAAAGGGAGGGGCACAAAGGGAAAGAGGGATACATTCAACAAGCTGAGAAGTTGCAGGTGCACATGCATAGCTTCAGGGGAAGGAGGGGGATCCTGAAAGATGAAACAGGATAAAGAAAAGTTTAAATGAGCAATCTGTTGAGGGGAGGAGGGTGAGGTGCTAAAGAAAGCCTGACAGAAAAGGTAAGATTTTAGGAAGGATTTGAAGGTCCGAATGGAGGGAGCAGAGCATATGTGCTTGGGAAGGAAATTTCAGGTGTAGGGGACAATATAGGAGAAGAGGAGAAAGCAGTTTAGGGAGCAGGTGACTCTTTTGTGTGGGCAAGGGCAGTAGCAGAGGAGGAACAGAGTTCCCTGCTGGGAACATAGCAGGAAATTATGGCAGAAAGCTAGGGTGGGCCAAGGTCATGAAGAACCTAAAAGGTGAGGACGGAGTTCTTGCTGGATGTGAAGCGGGAGGGTTCAGTGGAGGGTGGACAAGAGGGGTTGAACATGATCAAAGCATCAGATGAGGTGGATGATCCTAGCAGGGGAGAGTTGAACAGAAATGAGAGAGTAAAGTGAGAAAGGGGGAGACCAGAATGAAGGAGGCTGCAGTAGTCCAAGCTCTAGTTACCTCTAAGCTTGACTAGAGTCTTGGCAGGGGGAGTGTTAAGGAAGGGCTGAATTTTAATTATGTTACAAAGGGAGAAGCAACAGGCCTTAGCAAAAGACTGAATATGCAGCATAAAGGAAATAAATTATTCAAAGATAAATTCCAGACTAGAGGCGCTTTCCCATGTTACCCCAAAACGTGCTTTATTTTTTGTCAGCAGATTTTTAAAAGTGCTTTTAAATTCTACCCCCCTATTCCCACATTACACATCTGCACGTAATTCATAATAGGCTCATATTTATTTATGCACAAATAGTCATTCCCATGGTATTATAGCAGGGAGGCTAGCAGTAAGCTCCTGTAGGGAGCACTGGACACTACAGCCTGGGCAGTGCTAGCTGGGAGCAGTGCAGCCCAGACATGAAATAAACAAGAAGCCACTGGAGGAAAGTCCAGCCAGCGAGCCAGGGATCCGGAAGGCTCAATCAGGAGGGTTAGAGTGTGGCCCAGGCTTGATGGACCCCGGCAACCCCTGAAATCCCCAGCCATAAAAACCCCCCTTCCTCTCCCCATGCTGGCAGGAAATGGCTGATGGAGCACTGATCTGCCAATTCAGACACATTTCTCCATTCCCACATGCACAGTTACTACTGCTACTACTTATGATTTCTGTCATATGCAACGCTCTACAGATATACCCGTCATAAAGAAGTCTCTGCTCCGTGGAGCTTACAATCTAATCAAAACACTAAGACATAGAAAGCTACAAATAATGCTCTTTCAATGAATAATGGACTGCAGGATGCAGGTATTCAGTAAGTTTATTTCGGTTAACATGGTTGAAATCAACAAGGCTATGATATGTATAGGGCCTGGGTTCATGATTTAAAAGCGATCTCGAAGAAGTGGGCCTTTAGACAGCACTTGAATATGGACAGGGATGCACCACGTCAGGACTGAGCCCTGGGGCACACCAACTGATAGTGGGATAGCAGTAGAGGATTATTTATTTATTTATTTATACAGCGCAACCAATGTACCTGGCACTGTACAATCTATAGTTACAGACAGGTCCCTACCCCTAAGGGGCTTACAATCTAAGAGATATGGGCAGGGGAGACAAGGGAGAGGTAAACATTGGGAGAGACAAGAGTACATTCATGAGGTTGAGAAGTTGCAGGCTCAAATGCTTCACTTAGTTAGATTCTGAGTGTGTGGGGGAGGGGAGGACACAGTTTCACTCATAACAAGCTAGGGACGGCTTGTCGGAAGAGGTGGGTTTTCGAGAGGGATTTGAAAGTTGGAAGGGAAGGTGACGAGCAAATGTATAAATGGAGGCAGTTCCAGGCATGAGGGGCAGCAAGGGAGAAGGGGCAAAGACATTTAGAGGAGCAAGAGGTTTGCACGCAGGTGAGAATGGGGGCAGAAGAGCAACAAAGCTCCCAGTCAGGAGTGTGGCGGGATACAAGAGCAGGGAGATATGGGGGAGCAAGGTCATGAAGAGCCTTGCTGTATGTGTGGTGGAAGAGGTAAGAGGAGAACCAGGATAGGACGGAGTTCCAAATCCCAAAGAAGGACAGAGTGTCAAGGAGCAGATGGTAGTCAACGGTGTCGAAAGCAGCAGATAGATCAAGGAGGATGAGGATGGAATAATGGCCCCTGACTTTGGCCATGAAGAGATCATTGGAGACTTTGACAAGGGCAGTCTCTGTGGAATGTAGAGGGCTGAAGCCGGATTGGAGCGGTTCAAGAATGACCTGAGTCACAAGGAAGTCAAGGTAGCGAACATGAACAACATGCTCAAGCAGTTTGGAGGCAAAGGGAAGGAGGGAGATGGGACGGTAGTTAGCATTTTTCAAATGCGCATATTTACATGCTTTACCAAGTTCACAATTTGCTGATATTTAAACATGCAACATAGGAAAAGCTGGATTTGGGGACCTAGTATTGTGTGGGGTGGGTGGGAAATAAGCATGTTTGCCCAAAACACACAGGTGAGACCATTCCCACATGCACAGAACAAACAAGAGATTGAAATAACCACAAAATTATGTAATGTGTGAAAGTGTCCTGTCCCCCAGCGACATAGGCTGGATGGTGTCATTGTCAATGGGGAGAGAGAGAAGTGGGTGAGGTGGTAAAATAAAGAGTTTAGTCTTGGAGATGTTAAGCTTGAAGTGCCTTTTTAAAAATATATATATAAAAGATTTCTATCCTGCCCCTCCTGTGCATAGGGCAGCCCGGGGCGGCGAACAAGATAAAAACAGTAAAACAATTAAAAAAGTTAAAAATTCCTGTAGGCAGGGGAAAAACAACCCACCCACCCCACCCTATTCCCACCCCCTCTCGCCAAAAGCCTGGCGGAACAGCCAGGTCTTACATAATCATCAAAATGACAGGAGAGTGGGGGCCAACCGAGCCATTAAGACATTCAAGCGGAGATGTTAAAGCAGATGTTAGAGAGGCAGCTAGTGATGCGGGACTGAACGAAGACAGAGAAAGTGGGAGTGGGAAGATGGAGTTGGGAGTCATCAGTATACAGTAACAATGTTACTATTAAGTAACAAAAATGTTGCATTCCAGAACATGATCTTGAGGAAAATTCATTTTGTATAATGATTGCAAGTATGGAAACAGAAAATGCAAATACATATGCCTGCTAATTTTAACTGAAAGGGAAAGCATCCAGGATGGGAAAAAGTAGCCACTAATTTCTGGCTTAAAAAATTCCCTCGTTTTATGCATATTTTGTAGCTACTTGGATAGTATTTGTTCTGTCTTGAGAAAAGGAAACATTTTTTACTGTCTACATTTATTTTTAATGGTAGAGGATATGGTTAAACTACTTCCCTTTCCGTTTTGTTGTTGTTGTCTTTAAATCATTTGTTGTTAAAGTTCACAACACAGCTTAACAAGGAAAATAATCTAAGAGGTTTAATATTTATTTATTTATTTATTTTATTAATTTATTTATGTATTCATCAAACTTATTACCCCGACCCCTCCTGCCAGAGGCAGCCCGGGGCGGCTTAGAAGAATAAAAACATATATAAAATTTACATAGGGCCCTGCAAACAACAAACACAACAAAATAAAACAGTAAATTAAAAGAGAAGCATCACTTCCCCCATAATTAAAATCCCACACATAAGTAAACACCCCACCCCATCCCCCTAAACAACCCACCCTCCCCCTTCCCAAAGGCCTGGTGGAACAACCAGGTCTTACATTGGTCCCGAAACGAAGGAAGATCTGGGAAAGGACCACCGCAGCCACCACACTTTGGGCTGGTGGGGAGGGCAGTTCAAGCAAGTAGCAACCCCTGTGGAATACGGACAGGGGGCGGGAGCAGGAGCTGCACTCCATGCCATCAGTCGGCTGAGGAGCTGCTCACACAGGGCAGGACTCCCGGACCCCTGCTGCCCAGCACGATTGGGCCCCCGGGATGAGCTGTCAGGAAACAGATGATCAAGGGCCCCCGGAGGAGTGTGCTCACCCCAGTCGCCAAACAGATGATTGGGGGCCCCTGGAAGAGCACACTCACCCGGCCTGGGTGCGTGCACTGAACAGCTCATCAAGGGGGCCCAGAGGAGCATGCTTGCCAAACAGCTCATCAAAGGGCCTGGAGGACCACGCACCTGATTAGCTGTTTGACAACTGGGGTGAGCATGCCCCCCCCATCAGCTGTATGGCGGCTGAGGTGAGCACGCTTCTCCAGGCCTGATTCTCAGACCTCACCTTGTGGCAGGACTGGCTGGGGTCTAACAGATGGAAGAGCGTAAGTTAGCCCAAATTAGCCCTGCTGGGTGAGCCTTACCCCACACCACATAGCTGACCTTCTCTGGACAATGCATCCAGTAGCAGCCGCCTGCCCGCCTGCCCTGAGGGGTAAGTGGACGAACATCTGACAGCCACTAAACTGATGAGTAGGTGACTCACAAGCTACTGTCTCATTTGTTTTCTCGTTTGTCAGCCTCTGTTTCACTGTAGCTCCACTTCCTATCCTCAACCTGGGGTTAGGCTCCCCTGAGTCTACCTGCTGTTCCACACCACCTGGAGTCTGCACTTCTGAGTTTTAGATTCATCCTTGATAAGCTTATCCCCCGCTGGCTTCTCCAAGCTGACAGAAAGGCATCCCCAAAGGACTTCACTTTGCTACTACTAAGAGCTGCACACCAACTTAGGGCTTCATCCTGACAGCACACAAGGTGCTCATATTCCACATCATCATCATTATTATTATTATTATTATTATTAGCAAGCATTTATATTTATTTATTTACTTTTATTTATTTATACAAATTTATATCCCGCCCCTCCTGCAACGCAGCCCAGGGCGGCTCACAACCATAAAAACAATCAAAACAATAAAATACACTAAAATTCAGATAAAAACAATCAAATATTAAATATAAATATTAAAACAGGGCTAGACAAAAACAAAAACAAATGGGTAGGGGATTAAAAACCTCCCTCCCTACCCTCCCTCCCAAAGGCCTGGGCAAACAGCCAGGTCTTACAGTTCCGCTGAAATGTCAAAAGGCTTGGGGCCAGGCGAGCTTCCTCCGGAAGGGAGTTCCACAGCCGCGGCCCTACTACCGAGAATGCCCTCTCCATCGTGGCCCCCCGTTTAACACGGGGGACCTCCAAGAGGGCACCCCC
>QEPC01012026.1:1695928-1738571 GCA_003113815.1 Sphenodon punctatus | reverse complement strand
AGAGAGGTAGGGGGGAGCAAGGTTGTGAAGAGCTTTATAGGTGAAGACTAGGAGCTTGTGCAGGATTTGTTCAGGAAGGGGGAGCCAGTGAAGAGAGGAGGGGCTGCACGTGGTCGAAGCGACGGGCGAGGTGGATGACCCTGGCAGCAGAGTTTTAAATGGAGATAAGGGGAGAAAGGTGAGAGCAGGGGAGGCCAGTGAGAAGGAGGTTACAATAATGACCAGGGTGTGAACAAGGGTTTTGGCAGAGGAGACAGAGAGAAAAGGGCGAATCTTAGCAATGTTAAGGAGGGAGAAGCGACAGGATTTGGCAACAGAGTCGATGTAGGTTTTAAAAGAAAGGGGTGAGTCAAAGATGAAGTTTAAGCTAAGAATTTGGGGAGGTGCAAGCATACTTCCTGCACCTCCACATCTGCAGGAAGTATGCTTGAAACCAAAGATTTAACTTTTTCACAAGCTGGTTAAGAAAATTAGATTTAGGTTTGAGATACATGTTAAAAGGAATCTGATAAAGGGTGCAATCCTGTCTTCACTGAAGGCAATGGTTCAGTTTCCATTAAATTTAATGAGCGAGAATTGCATCGATATTTCCATAAACTCCTGAGAATTTGTTTATGCAAAACATTGTGATATTTGGACAGGGACCGGCTCTAAAGACAAATACAGTAAATGTGAATCTATCTTCAAGAGCATGTACGTGTATATTCACTGTTTTAGAATAAAGGAAAGAAGGAAGAGGAGACTGATGGAAGACTTGGAGCGCATTCCCACGTACAAAAAAACGGTGGTGTTTCAAAATGCAGGCAATTTAAAAATGCGCTTGCATTTATTCACATAGCATTTAATTTGCATTTTCCAGCCATTTAAAATTATGCACCTTTCACATTCCCACACTAGCTTAAGTCAGTATCATGAGCGCCTTGCTTGCCCGGCTCCCGGAGAGGAGCTGAGCGAGAGCCGGGAAGCAGAGCAGAGCGCTCTGTAACATGATATTGACTCGGCTAGTCAGTATCATGTCAGATACACAGCGCTCCACTTCCGGGGCTCTCAGGTCCGGAGAGGGGAGAGGAGCTGAGCCGAAACGGAGCGCTCATGATACTGAAGAGCGGAGAACATTCTGACAGGAGGATTTATGCGGGTGTTTAAAAACACGCTCTTGTAAAGGTAGGTTTTTGCCGCTTGCCAATGCGTTTAAAAAACAAGTGCAAGCACGGTCAAAGAAGCGTATACAGCCTTTCACACTACAAGGAAATATGCGGGGAAAAGAAAAAAGTGCTGATTTGCTGTATGTGGAAATGTGCTTTTGGTTGCTGCTTTGAACAGCAGTCTAGTGGGTATTAAAGTTATGTATAAAAGCGACTGATTTCTTGTAGGCTAGCTTTTGACTAAAGATCTGAATAACACAATCTCTGGGGGAAAAGTCAGGGCACATCAGTTCTCTCATATACCAGGATTTACACCATCATCACCTTGAATGAGTGTAGCCAATTTTAATACAAGTGCTCCAATGATAGAAAATGCCAATACTCAAACCATTTATTCTGAAACATTCTAACTGATATCAGTGGGACTTCATTGGAGAAAGTGATTTGAGGATCACAACCATAATAGAAGACACTAATTGGACATGGAAAACAGATGCCACATACTATATATCTGCATTTAAAATTAATCACATTGATTTATTCTCTGAAGTGATTTGAGGATGGCAGCCGTAGTATATACAGTATTTAGACAATGCTAACCACAGAACTCTATTTCAAATCCCTTTTAAATTTACATATATGGATAAACATCCGAGAAGTATTCTATATTTTTCAATTTTGATTACTAAGAAGTTGGCATAACACTTTGGCAGTCAGCCAACACCTGTCATATAGGTGGCGAGGAGTGCTTTTCGCCAGTTACATCTAGTGCGTCGGCTTCAGCCATATATCTTTGACTATGATCTGGCCACTATCATTCATGCTTTCATTACCTCAAGATTGGACTATTGTAATGCGCTCAACATGGGGCTGCCCATAGTGATGGTTCAGAGACTGTAACTGGTGCAGAATGCGGCGGCCCGCCTCCTTATGGGGACAGGTTGCCGGGAGCACATTACACCGGTGCTCCATTCTCTGCACTGGCTGCCTAGCCTTCTGGGCCCGTTTCAAGGTGCTGGTTCTTGCCCTACATGGCTTGGGTCCTACCTATCTGCAAGACCGCCTCACCCCCGTGCCCTTGACCAGAGCCTGAGGTCACCTGGGAGTGCCCGTCTTGAGGTCCCCTGAGTATTTAGGGGGGGCCACTATGGAGAGGGCATTCTCGGTGATGGCTTCACGGCTGTGGAGTTTCCTCCCAGTAGGAATACCTGGCTCGCCCCTGCCTCATTTGTTTCCACCCAGAGAATTTGGAAGAGGAAGGTTGCCTCAGGGGACTTCTGCCTGATATGGACTGGGGCGTAAGGAAAGAGTTTGCCTCAAAGGACTATCAGAGTTTATGGGAGCCTAACCCTAACCAAGTTTGATTTGAGTTGCAGTAAGCCATATGGATTGGCATTTATAATTGACAGCTCTGTAAGCAATGTGAAGATGGCAAGGCGATCAAGAAATCTTCATCTTACGTGGTTATTTCTAGGGATGGATATTACGGATTTGAATTAATCTGTAACAGGCCATTATGTATTAATTTGTACAAATACGAACTCTGTCCGTACCAGTTATGGAGTTCAGAGTTACAGATCTCCACCCCCTGTGGCCCTGGCATGTACTTACCGGCCTCGAAGGGTTTGATTGAAGTGCCACTGGCTCATCACAGATGTGGGGGGTGGGCCTCCTGGCAGGCTCCCTTGACTGCAGTGCATTTTTAAGTTCCCTGCTCCTCAGCACGGATGTGCAAAATGGCCACCACCCTTAGCCAAACTGGCAGCAACATCATTTTAGCCACCCCCATTTTGGTTAAGGGCAGCAGCCATTTTGCACAAGTTGCTGCAGAGCAGGGACCTCAGCAGCACATCATAGCAATGGGAGTCTGCCAGGATGTCCCCCACCCCAGCACTGGGCCAGTGGAGCTTGAATCAAGTCCTCCAAGGGGCTCTCCAAGGTACCACTCCAGAGCCCCAGGGGATGGGGATAGGGGAGGTTGGACTCAGACTACAGATCGGTTTCTGATTGACTTCAGTGGTCAAAAATCCAAATCTGTAAATCTGAATCCATAATTTAATCCGGATCGGATCCAAATCCATAATTTAATCTGAATGCCCGTCCCTAGTTATTTCCTTTCTTTTTAAAGTTTTGAGTTGTCTGGGTGTGTGGCCTGATGTAGCTCTCACTAAAATGGCTTTGTGTGTGCCAATATAAATTACAATTGCTTGTTAATGGTATTTTTTTTATTACTGTATGGTATGAACTGACCTGAGGGAGAACATCACATTGTAAAGTAATAACTGTAGTATAGAAAAGACAGAAAATCCTCCCCCCGCCCCATAAAAAAATAAAAATCCATTATGACCTGTTGTTGTCCATTATTATTATTATTTTATTTACAAAATAGGTTTAACAAAAATCAGTACTTTGTAGAACAAGTTTCATCCCTAGGAAATTAATATCCCCATGAAAATTGGTTTTGATACTTAGTTTGAACAAAAAATTAAAATGGAACTAGTAGATACTGCATAATAGAAACCAGCGAGACTGAACAAAACAGTATTTCGAAGCTCTGTTGGTATTCAGAGAGAGTGAAATCTTAATAAATTACTGGTCATAGCTAGATGACAGATGAGAATAATGCAGAAGGAATGTGGAAAAAGAGGCGTGTATTCCTGGCATTAAGGGATTGTGTATCATTTACTTTATTTAAGCCTAACAGAGGTAAAAAGAAAAAAGGGGAACTATGCCAGTTGAGAGAGACATTAGCAAGTGACTTAGCATGGAAGGTACAGCTCTGTCTCAACAGCATTATTTTAATAATCCTATGGCACAATTTTTATCAATTGCTATACAACAGTTGAATTTTTCACAAAGCATTTTAAGATTATAGTGTGTTTTCAGAAATCATGAATTCTCTTCATCAGATACATGTGTGCTGTAAGGCAAATACAAAATGTTATGATCATCCTTGTTGCTAACAAAAGGACTTGGTGGAAGTCATTTTAGAGTGCATCAGTGCAACTCTTTAATTGCCTTGGAGAGAGAGCACAGTAAAACTGCTTAGCCCCTTAGCACTGAGAGAAATGTGATCATCTAAACACAGCTAGAAAATCCAATAGACTAAATCTGACTTCCTTAATTTTTTGTGGGGTAGAATTAATTGCACATAAACACTTGTGTTGTAAAGAAAAGTAACTTGTTTTGTTGTTCTCTTGAGTCCTATAGTTTGTTTAAGCCAGTATTTTCAAATTTGAGCTCCTAAAACGTAGTCATTTACTGTAAGTGCGTATTGAGGCACCTAAATAATTGAAATGATTTTCAGTCATGCTGAACACTACAGTTACCATTAACATAATTTGAAATTTGGGATTCACAGCCCCTTGGAAACTCAGGTTCCCCCAAACTTTAGGTACCAAACAGGGTGGTTTTCCAGAGTGCCAAGGGAAATTAGGTGCTCAGCTGCTCTCTGTGCCTTGAAAAAGCTGCCTCCCATATTCAGTAATGTTGGATTTAGGCCCTTTTCACACAGACTCTAACTCTGATAAAATGGGTATTACATTTTATTTTACATGTTGCAGGGCTGCAGGTGTGCACTAAGGGTGCCCTGCAACATTGATAAAATGGGTGTTACATTTTATTATACGAGTTAAGAGTGTCTGTGTGAAAAGGGCCATAGAATATACATGACATGTATATTGAAATCTAGAATGAACAATAAGTTATATTCTGCTGCACACTATGAAACTAATGTTTGTTTACCTAGATTTTATATTAACAACTCATAAGGGCCTTAACATATATGTCTTGCATGTATATTAACACTTTCTTTCTAATACAAAATAAGTAGCTTTTTTATTCTCCTTGTAGTGTGAAACACTAGGTTTTGTGCCCAGGCTGGTAAACATTCATGTCAGGTTTTTTTCAAGGCTGAGTTTGGCATTAAAAAAGAGACCCCTAAAATAAGTATGTGAGATTTTTCTTCACTAGCTTTTGCCACTTTTTGTCTCATATAATTAGTCATTTTGTTTGAGTTTTAGATGTGTTTTCCTGCTCTTCATAAAGAATGACAAATCTGGACTGTCTTTGTAAGGCTTTCCTACAGTATAGCCAGTGAGATGCTGCTGGAAAAAATTAATTCTAATTGTGATATTGATCTTAATACCATGTTTTATGGCTACTGTTCATGACTGCAAAATACACAGCTGTAGAAAAATAAAGCATCATCCAGTGCTGTTTAGAGTCACATCAGCAACCAAATTGCTGTTTATTCAAATGCAATGAAGTGGCATTTGGAAGTTAAATACTCTAGTTTGCATGTCATGAGAGAGATACTGATGCTTTGGATTACATAGCTTTCATAGTCTTGATTTGGAGGCCATATTCTACAATGAATGTGAAGTATTTCAATTACCCATGAAAGTAGTGGATGGAATTAGAGATGTACAAATATTTGTATAACAAATAAAAATATAATGAAAATGAATGATGATCCCAGAACCAAGATATTGTTGTGAGACTGTTAAATCTGTCAATAACCATTGCATGTAACTTTAATGGAATGCTTGATCAAGATATATTTATTCTTTGATGGCATGTGCTGCTAAAACTCCAGCTTTGAAATCTATTTTTTAACATAACAGGTTTTGGGTTTCGTCCAAAATATGAGCATTTTCCAGTGTCCAAAATGTAAGCATGAGAGCCATATCTTTGGAGCTGATGGTGTAAGAGATCTGGCAACAACTCTTGGACTTGATGTTCTAGGTAAGGATGTTAGTTTTATTTTTGAAGACAAAATTAGGTATCTACAGGAACTATTGTTTTAAATAAATGCAAGACTGAAATAAATGCAAAAAATAAAAATTAGCCACGTCTAGGAGGTGTTCAAGTAGCTGAAGCAGACCTGATTTAGCTTCAGGGTAATTTCAGACGTTACGAGATCACAGTCAACCACAGTGAACCACAGTCAATCCCGCGGCGGGGCCAAAGCACCCTGCACGCATGTTTGGCGGCCACCAGATGTTCACCACAGTCAATATCCACCCAGGGTCAAAATCAACCACACTTCCGGAGCTCCAGCCCGGACCATCACCAAAAGCGTGGTCAAAGCAGTTCCCACTGGGAAACAATAGAAAGTAACATCTGAACAGCAACCACTGGCCGGAATCAACCAAAATGATTCCCAGCCGGGGACAAAGCACGCAGCGTCACTGCCAGGCAATCAGCAACAACACAGGCCGGGGAGGGAGATTTAAAGGGCACACAGCAGCAGGGGGACGTGGTGGGATGGAGCGAGGCGGAAGGGAGAGGAGAGTGGCGGGCAAGGGAGGTGGAGGCGCAGGCGGCGGAGGAGGTGGTTGTGCTGCACATGGAGGTAGTGGAGGGACAACAGCAGCAACAGCCGCCGGGACAAGCTGCCCCGGGGACAACGACCAGGCCGGTGGAGGAGGTACCCCAGAAACGGGTAAGGGGACGAAGGAGGAGGAGACCCGGTGGCACGGGCATCAAGGGGGCCAGGTGGCCGGCCGGCAGGAGGGAGGGAAGGCGGTGGGCTGCGGGACAGAGGCAGAACAGCAACCAACCCCCCCCCCCCCAATGTCCTGCAGACACGGAAACGGTCCCGGGAGCCCAAGCCCCCGGAGGAGACGTGCGCAGTCCTGGCGGAAGAGCAGGAGGGACCACGGGGGAGATGGCCCTACCACAGAGGGGAGCAATGGGGGCACCGGGAGACACAGGATTTTATCCGCATCTGGGGGACGCTGGAGCATCAACTGGAGCTCGCGCTCAATCAGTGCAATGAACACGTGTTCCGGGAGATAGTGCGGGACATGGAAGTGGCAGGGCATCACAGGACCATGACCCAGTGCCGTTCGAAGGCCAAGGAGCTAAAGAGGGGGTACAAGGCCATCTGGGACAACAACCAGCGGTCCAGACATGGAGCCCGGACCGCCCCCTACTATGATGCCCTGGACTGCATTCTCTATATGAAGGGATCGATAGTAACCCCGCGCCTTGTGGGGAGTGCTATGGTCCAGGGCAGGGAACGGGTCAAGGTACCCCCTCCCCTTGCCACCCCACAAGAAGGCACCGGCTCCAGGGCCCCGACCCCCAAGAGAAACACCCAGGGATCTCCCGGACCAGCAGGGCCCCCTCCCACCGACACCAGTCCGGAGAGCCTCCACCCCCATGCCGGACAGGATGACTCCGAGGCCGGCACACTGATCGCTCCCAACCATTAGTCACTGGGGGGGCCCAGCTACACGGAGGGGCCAGCCTCAGAGGGATCGGAGACAGACATCGAGGGTAAGCAGGCAAATGGGAGGGGAGAGAGACATGGGGCAAGGGGGGGAGGAGGGAGCCCTGGGCAGGGGGGCCGCCCCGTCCACCCCCAATACCCCAGCCCACGGCACGGGGGGCCGCCCGGGCATACCTACAGCCCTCCGCCGACACACACACACCCATATCCCCACAGGGCACGGCACGCCCCAGCATCCGAGTCAGGCGGGTGAGGAGGCCGGCGGGGAGCAGCCCCTGCAGCAGCCGGAGGCCCCAGGTGAAACACACCGGCAATGAGGGGGGGCCGCCCCCAAGGAGGCCATGAGCGGGACCTGGGTCACGTGGGGCAGTGGGTGGGGCGGGGGGACGGGGGGGCCTCGCTGCCCCTCAAACCGTGGCCCCCTGCTGCTGACTCCTGCTTGTCACGCGGCGGGGCTGTCAGCGCTGTCAGGTGTATGGTCCCGTTCCGATGTGCAGTTGGGGCTCTCCATGCAGGATCTGTTCGAGGCGTACTGTCTGGTCACCCACCACATGTCTGTGCTGGGGTACCGCCGCGGCATGCTCCATTGGCTGCACTTCGTCCACCTGGCAGGCCACCCGGCCCCTGGCTCCTTAGTGGCCCCCAGCCGCTGGCTGTGAGTCCCCCTGTGAGCTCCTGCCTCCGCCCGGCTGCCGTGGTCCGTTGCCTGCTCCCTCCATGTCCCGTCCGTGCTGCTGTGCTGCCAGCTTCCCGGGGTACCGCTGCCCCTCCCTGTAGTTCCAGGGCCCTCCCCCATCTGCCTCTGTAACTGGTGTTCCCCTCCATGGTTGCCATCTACAGTGTCCGTGTCCTGCTTTCTGAACCAGCCCCCAGCTCCCCTGGATGCTGCTGACCGTCCTCATCCGCCTGCACTCCCTCCAGCACCCCAGGCCGCCCCCCTTGGGTGCCTGTGTGACCTCGGGGTTCTGGGGCCCCCGGACTGCACCTCCCGGCGTCCTCCCGGGGGTGTGGAGTGTTTGTGCCTTTGGACCGGCTGTATGGCTCCGGCTCTCCTGCCTCCCCTCCATCGCACCCTCGCCAGTGCTCAGGGTCCGTGTGTGCCTCCTGGACCGTGCCCGGGCCGCTGCCTGTTCCGTGTGGCCTCCCCCTGTGCCTGTATCCCAACCTTTCGGGTTCCCCCCATTCCAGGACTGACTGTGTAGCTGTGGGGGTGCCCGTGCGGGCTGTGCTGTTGTTGGGGGTCTGACTGCTGTTCCCCATGCCCGGTCCTGCCCCTGGCCCGTTCCCCCCCCCTTCCCTGTCCTGCTTCCCCTCTGTGCCCATTGTGCCGTGTGTGTTGTCTGTTCCGCTGTGTGCCCCCTTCCCTTCCTTTCCCGTGCGGGTGCGTATGGGCCCAGGCGTGTGTTTGTGCTGTGTGTTCCACTGTGCCCTTGTTGTCTCTCTGTGCCTGTTGTCCATGGTACCTCGGTGGCTCCTCTCCCTCTTCCCCCTCCCTTCCCGTTTCCCATGTGTGGGCGTTCCCTTTTGGCGCTTTTGGCTTCGTTTGCCCTCAGCCGACCATGGTGCCTTCTGGGTGTTTTGACCACGGCCGTGAATCGGCGTCACATCTGTTGCGCTGCCCCAGGCCGTGGTCTGGCGGCCCAATTCCCTGCCGTTCAAGGAGAAAGTAAGCTATGTGAATTTTTTTATGTGAATGAGTTTCCCAGCATACCATTCCATTAAAACTGAACATCTAATTTTTTAAAATGACATAAAATACAATGCAGCCTGAAAGTTAAAACGCATACCCTATTGATTTGCATTAAAACAGAGAAACACTGCAGATTTGCATTAAAACAGAGAAACACTGCAGTGTGTATGTTGTCATAGAAGACACTAGATTCCATTACTTGCCTCTTGAATTGCCTCCTCAAAGTGCCACCTCCCCCAACTCTCCCCAATTTCTCTACCAACTCCCTGAAGTAAATCAGAGCACTAATCCTGGTGCTTCTTGGGGATGATGTGGTGCTCATGGTGTCAGCACCCTTTTGGCTAGACTACAATATGAGCACCCCATTGGCTACTCTCAGTGCTCCCCTCTTAAGACTGTAATTATATGCTGCTGGAGACAATTTCTCTGATGATTTGGTTGTGTACAAATTCTGTGAAAATTGGTATAATAATAGCAGCATTAAATGAATTGAGTCCTGTTTATTACTGTTGGTTTTAGAGCCTGAAGGTGCAGCCACACGAGATACCTACTACGCCTTGGGCAGCCTTATCACATGATGCAGTGCATCATGTGGCTGGCGGCCACCAGATGTCTCTCTCCCCCACTCCCATGGGGCGGGAGAGGCAGCTGGCTGCTGTGTGCTGTGGTTTTGGAAGAAGGCCGCGGACACAGCATGTAACAGCCTTACCCAAATTGGGGTAAGGCTGCCCAAGGCGTGGTCGCTCGTGTGCCCAGTCGCCATCTCCCCCACTGTGCAGCTAGGTCTGCTCCAGGACTTTCAGCAGCCACCTCTCGCTCCAGTCCCTCAGGGCCAGGGGTGGGATAGTGGTCAGGTCAGGGGAGTGGGCCAGCAGGGCAGGGCTGGATGCCTGCTTGTGTGGCTGGCACCTCGGCCTTCCCAGTGCTGTGGTGGGAGGTCCAACAGTGGCCCACCCAGTTCCCCACAGATGTGTGCGTAAGGACCATCCACCCTGCTCGCGCTGGCCCAAAGTGTGGCAGCTGCGCTTGCCTGCCATGGGGCTGCGCAGGGATCTGGCCCTCCATAGTTCTGACAAGCTAGTCCTTTTAGAAGCGTTAAGAACCAAAGCTACACATGTTTAACAAAAAATGTTTGTTTATTTAAGCTAGTTCAGGTTTGCATGTAGGCACTTTTAAATCAGCTTAACAGTGAGTTAACACTGAAATAAATCAGTCTTACCCACCCCCACCCCCAAAAAGTCACTACTCAGGTTTTGCTTAATTTCACCTGAACTGGTTTAAAAACACACACTTACTTTTATTTATGCTTAGACCCCCAACCTGCTCTTAAGGCTCAGGACAACTTTAGTTAAATCCATGCAATTTCTGTATGTTGTCAAAGCCTAAATAAAGAATAACTTTCCCTCTTGTGTACTATAGAACTATATTAGAGGGAGATTAGTTCTTAATTCTGCATTTCATTTCATGGATATTTTTTACGTGTAACTTCATCAGTAAGTGATCCAGTGTAGTAGTCATGGGAATTTTAAGTTTACTCTCTCTAGTGCTGGTAAAAATATTTTGAAGTAAAAGTGAAAGTATCTAAATTGCTAAGTGATTTTCCTTCCAGACATCCCTTCTTTCTGTGACAGTCCCCTGCTGATTACAGTGCCAGGCTATACAGCAGTTAGCTAGCTGGAAAGAAAATATAATTGAATATGTAATCAGCACTTAATTAAATTAGTGGCCCTCTAAATACAATAACATATTTTATTATTTTAGTAATTAAATATTTAGTGTGTCTTTGAATACTTGCCAAGATCTGAAAAAATGGCAGCAAATGGGGCATGAACTACAATAATCAAGAAATATGCTGAACCATGTATTGTCTAATAAGTGTTACCCTAAAATTCAGAAGTATTTTTAGGCATGCACACTGCCAAAATTCCTCCAGTGGTTCTTACACATCCTTAGACTATGCCCTCTTAGCTGTGTTATTTTGAATCCTACTCTCCTTACATAGGGAATGCCTGGACCCATTTCAATCAGACTTTCGTCCAGGATATAGCACAGATACTGCACTTGTGGCCTTGGTCGATGATCTACGCCTGGAGATCAACAAGGGGAATTGTGCCCTATTGATCTTGTTAGACCTTTTAGCAGTGTTTAATACAATTGATCATGGGGTAGTGTTGTCACGACTGCAGGACCTGGCAGGGGTGCACAGGACTGCTCTTGAATGGTTCCTTCATTCCTGTTAGGGAGGTCCCAGAGTGTGGTGATGGGAGATTGCTTGTCATCAAGAAAACAGGCACCCCTAGTCACAGGGAAAACCTCCCTAACTCAAGGACACAAATCCTATCAAACTTCACGCACAGCAAAAGGAGGGAAAACAATATTTTAAGTATCAAGTAACAACTACAGCATCTACAACTCTGTAGAGTTGTTACTTGATGTGTATGTACATGAGACCAGCCTTTTGCTGCTCATTTGATATGTATGAAACTATGAAGGAATGACTTCGAATCCTCTGAGATTCCACTAAAGAATACGCAACCTTGGTGTTGTTTTTTGATATTTTTTTTATTCCTGGTGTATGGGGATTTTTCCAGACTCTCCATTCTCTATATGGTAACACTAGAGTTCATTGCTTGTTTTTGAATAATTTGCCTTTTTATTTTGCAGCCTACACAAATAGGTCCTTCTAATAATTTTAAGATATCCCATTGAGGAAGGGGGCTGGGTCCCTGAAACGCGTCTGGGCTTATTAGTAATTGTTATGGGCTTTTATTCTCTAGGCAACTACCACGGTGTATATTGTTACGTTTTCTAGCCTTCATGGGTAGTCAGTTAGTGTATGTGTATTCTGGTTTATTTTTGTAAAAGCAATTGATATATATTTTTTCTATTTTGTGTATAGTTACTGTTGTTTTTTTTTACTCCTTTTTTTGTTATATATGTTTACATGATTAAATATTTATAATATTGCTTTCCCTCCTTTTGTTGGGTGTGAAGATTGCTCGTCATCCCCTTGGGACCTCATTTGAGGTGTCCGATAGGGTTCCATCTTGTCTCCCCTCTTGTTCAATGTGTATCTGAGGCTGCTGCAGGTATCTGGGCGAGATCATTCAGAGGTTTGAATGTGGTACCATCAGTATGCTGATGACACATAGCTCTACCTCTCTTTTTCATCCAAGCCAGGTCCTGCAGTCTCAGTGCTTACTAAATGCCTGCCTGCAGATGGGGACTGGATGAGGATGACTGCACGCACTCTCCGCTCCTCCTCTGTCCCCTCCCTTGCTCTCACTCGTCTCCCCTGCTCACCTAACCGCCTTCGTCCCTTCTCCCTTGCTGCCCCCCATGCCTGGAACTCCCTCCCTGCCCGCATCCGCCTCGCCCCCTCCCTCCGCACCTTCAAATCCCTCCTCAAAACCCACCTCTTCCTCGCCGCCTTTCCTGACGCCTGTTAGAACTTCCCGCTCAATACTTACAGTCTGCCCTCCCCATTGACTCCTGCCTAACTGCAACCAAGCCAAGCACGTGCACCTGAGACTTCGCATCCACTTGAATGTTTTTATTCCTTGTCTCTCCCTATGTCCCCTGTCCTTGTCTTCCCCCTCCGTGTCTATTAGATTGTAAGCCGTAGGCAGGGACTGTGTCTATCTCATTGTTCTGTAAAGTTCCAGGTACACAGCTGGCGCTATACAAATGCTAATAATAATAATAATAATAATAATGAGGATGAGCTGATTGAAGCTGAATCCAGAGTGGTGGTGATTGGCCGATTGTGTGACTCCTGTTATTGAAGGGGTCCCGCCCCCTCTAGTTACTCAGGTTCGCAGCCTTGGAGTGCTGCTGGACCCTTTGCTGCACTTCAGTCAACAGGTTGCGGCGGTGACCAGGAAAGCTTTTCACCAACTCCATCTGGGGAGGAGGATGCATCCCTTTCTTTCTGATTTGGCCACCATCATCCATGCTTTGATCACTTTGAGGCAAGACTACTGCAATGCACTCTACATGGTGCTGCCCTTGGTAACTGTCCAGAAGCTGCAGCTGGTGCAGAATGCGACGGCCCAGTTCCTTTAGGGGGTGGGTCACCGCGAGCATATTACACCTGTGCTTTACAGTCTGCACTGGCTACCTATAGCTTTCCAGGCACAATTCAAGGTGCTGATGCTGACCTTTAAAGCCCTAAACAACCTGAGCCCTACATATCTGAGAGACCGCCTTTCATTCCATGCTCCATTATGACTCCTGCAGTTGGCCATCAGCGCGCTCTTGTGGGTACCACCTGCCAATCTTGTTTGTATGACAAGGGCCTGCAGAGAGGCATTCTCAGTTGCTGCCCCGGTATTGTAGAACTCTCTTCCCCGGAGGTCCATTTGAGCCTGAGCAGTTTCCAGAGGCAGTATAACACTTTTCTTTTTGGCAAAGCATCTGGCTGGTGTGGGTTAGGGATTGAGATGGGAGGGTTTATGGGTGAGTTGTTGGGTTTTTTTGTATTTGTATGATGTATGTTTTTATTATTATGTAAGCCACCTTGAGCCTTAGGGGGAGAGGGAGGTAGAAATTTGTATAAACAAATAAAATAAATGTACACCTTGCTTTCTTTTGCCTTATTCCCTTTCTCCTCTCACTTGCTACCCCACCATTTTGTAAATTCTTTCCTAGTTATAGTGGAGCTAGAGGTTTGGTATCTTTGCTCCTTCTCACCCCTTCCCATTGCAGAATAGCTTCTGTGACCTTCCTACCGCTTACCCTTGTAACCCACCCTCCCAGTTTGAGAACCACTTCATGGGGTTAGAGCCTTTATGGGTACCTGTTCCTATTTTTGGAATCTCCAGCAAGCATGGAATCAAACTCCCTGCCATTGCAGTGCAAGTGACTGCAAAATAGCCTTGTATTCATCCAGAAAATGAAATAATCCAAAGTATATTTGTTACTAATTACTATGGACATGTGGAACTCTACTTCAGCTAATTTTCATTTTAAATGCTAATTTTTGAGATTAAGAAATTCAAAGGATAGCCTGAACTGGAATATGATTTACAGTAGCTTCAGGGCTAGTTGAATTAAATGCATATATGAAACGTAAGCCTTTACAGAAATGTATCTTGGTGTTTTCCATATAGGAGATATTCCATTGCACATTAATATCAGAGAGACATCTGACACAGGCCAGCCCGTTGTGGTCTCCCAACCCCAAAGTGACATGGTGAGTTTAGTTTTTTGTTTTAAGAGGAAAAACCATTTGTGAACTTAAGAAAATAAGTTCCAAAAACTGAGTACATCTGTGTGTGTTTGTGTGCCTTGCTCTAGAGCATGCAGGGTACTCTTATTTCCTTTTCTGTCTGTGCATGTGACTTTGTTTCATTTGTCTGAACCACAATTTTAATAGCAAAGGATCTTTACATGCTAAGAGGAGGACGGTCAGTGTCAAGTCACATGAGACCTGATGGCGCGTTAATGTAGTTCTCAAGATTGTAAAGTTAACAAAGAAGACGTTAGCCCACACCAGGTGTCCATCTGCCCATTTATTAGGTGTTTACCAGATGTTCACCCCCACCAGCTACATGGCCACCACTCATTGGACACACAGTCCCCAGTCACTGTGGGGTCTCAGAAAATGCGGAACCCACCGCGCAGGCAAATCCGGGCTAATGTGCACCCACATGTCTGCATCCCGTCAATTAGGGTGTATCCAGCAGTGTGCACTCACAGGTTTGCCAGCACCATACTGTCACGGGCGAAAAGCCTAGAGCGCTCCAAAGAGTGACTGCTTCCTGCCTCTCTGTCCGCTCTTGCTCTCACTCTCCACCCAACGTGCATCACAATTCAGCCATGCGTTGTCCCCACTCTTCCTGATTTGCAGCACATGCCCGATGCTCTCTCTTCATGAGCAGTTACATTTTAAGGAGTGACTTTCACATGGCTCAGAACGACAGCCAGGCAAGTATGGTACGTTAATGCACCAGGAGAGGGGGATCTGCACCATTTGGGGGATGGAAAGGCACCATTTGTTGCTATCTAATTGTGTGGTGTTTTTTTCTTTACAAGTGGCCAGGAGAGTGCTGGGGAGTAGCAGGATGCTCCCAAAACACAGCAGGAAGGAGGAGGAGGAAAGGAACCATGGCAAGCAGTGATTGTGGGAGGAGAACTTCGCATGAACTGGGAAGCAGAGATACACCACGACGGATTGGCGGGATGGTGGCAGAGGGAGATACATCATGGCAGGGCGGTGGGCTGGCGGTGGAGGGAAAGGCACCATGGCAAGGTGACCTTGCAAAAGACCAAAGAAAAGCATGTGTGTGTTTGAAAGGTGGGAATGAAACAGCCTTGGTGTTCAGGCCACCTGGTGCTCAAGTGGAACTCTAGTTTTGACCACAGCTTTGAATAACTGGCACATTGAAATACGCTTGGCCCTTTCTGAAATAGGATTTTAAAATGTGCTGGTAACTATGACTGCAATTCTGAAATCACTTACTCCAGAGTAAGGCTTTCGGTGACACCACTCTGGAGTAAGTAATTTGAGGATTGAAGAATAGGTCTGTTTGAAGCCAATTTTATCTAGTCTAGACCTTTTGTTTGCTTATATGTAGTTGATGAAAGCAAATCAGGAAAAAGACCTCTAGTGCCAGGCCATCCTCTGCAACCCTGCACCAGGGTGGAGGTGGGAGGGAAGTCATAACATGATGCAAAATTGCATTGAACTACAAAGTTCTCTTTCAGGGGTGAGTTTTGAAGCCTGGTGAATGGGCAAAGCAAATGAGTTCCAAGATTAGCAAGAAGTTCCAGTCTCTCTGGAAGACCTTGTTCGTTGAAAAACTATGCTGCCATTCCTTGCTTTTTTTGGCCATTTTAAAAACAAGATGCTCCAACTCATGTCCACTACTGGGACATGTGTGCAAGCGTCTGTTTAAATGTGGAGGTGTGTGGGTGCGCGCTCCCATGACCCACTCATCCCACCCGTCACCACAGAGTAACTGGCGAAAAGTCTGGTTGCTCCATCTGTGTAGATGGGTGGGGGTGGGTGTTCAGCACCCACAGGACCGTGTGCACAGGGCAGCACACCCACCTAAGGGTCCGGTTCGCCAGTACCATAGGGAAAAGGCCATGCGAGGGACAGAACGGCACAACACCCAGCCAACAACAGACACACACACACACACACACACACATACACACAGCCCAGCCAGAGGCACTCAAAGGACACAAGCACGAAGAGACGGGTGCGCTGGTCCCAACCTTGGCACCCGAAAAGACCCTCCTGAAGAGAGCCAGCACCATGGAAGGTGTCCCAGAAAGCCAGGTAAGCGCACGGCACCACAGGCAGGGGGGAGGGCCACGTCACGTCACGGAGGAAGCAAACCCGTATCACGGGACAGGGATGGTGCAGGGCACAGTGATCATGGAGAGGAACAACAGCACATGGAGGGATGTAGCTGATGCAGGGCACAAGGAGCAAGGGGCAAAATGCACTCCTGCGTGGGGGTGCTCCCAACATAAGACAAGGGACGGGACACCCATGCATACAGCAGTAAGGAAAGTATGAGGATGCGCACCACATGCACAAACCCCCAAGGGACACAACTGTAACTGGCAAACATCAACAGCACCAGGCACACAACACCACCCATGTCAGACACAGGAGTCAGGCAGGTATGCCCATACAGCTATGGGCGTGCACGCACACACGCACGCACACACACACACAACATATGCATGGAAACAGAACAGATCATGCCAACCACGGCCTCCCTTCCATGTGCATTCCACAGTTCCTCCATGTTGCCAAGGCCGTATCTGTTGGATAAGAACGTGGGAGTCAACTCCCGGTATTCATGTGAGGGTGTCTGTCTTAACCCACGCTATCTGGCAGCCTGGGGCCAGGGAATGTGTCTGGCTTAAGGTGCCTTCACTTTTGATTCTGCCCTCACATTTCTACTGTGGATTCCTGTCAGTCTGTTGTGCCTGGGAGATGTCTACTCCATATGGACATTGGGGTGGTGGAGAGGTGTGGCCCATCTGTGCCATCATGTTACTCCAAGTCCTGTGACTAAGATGATGTCCAGATGCTGTTACAGAATCCACAGTCCTTTCGTGATGGCTTTGACCTGCTTTCACATAGCATGTGGCTGCTAGGACAACCTTTCAAGAGCCTTGATTGTCAGCGGAGAGCAAGCAAGTTGGGGTTCCATCTGCTGGAGCCCGCTGTGAATGTTCCTCCACCTGGAGTGGTGCCCCTGTGGGAAGCAAGAGAGAGTGTGGCCGTTCAGACTGTTGCTGGACTGCCGGAATTTAACTTGAACCTCCTGGGTGGTGGTCTGTCTCTGCCAACCTGCTTTGCCAATGTCCTGATGCATGCCCATGGTTACCTTAGGGGCCATGAGGAGTGCGAGATTCAGCTTTATCGGCTGGGTTTGCTCACGCCCCCCAGCTGGGGATCCCTACCTGACAGGAGCAGCTGTTGCAGCAGAGATGACTGTCCTGTTGGAGTTGGATGTTCTGAACCATGCAGATGTCGAAGCCGCTTTGGCCACCAGAGCCCCCATTCTTCCTCACTGCATGGTGGATGGGCACACGTGTGCCATGGGGTATGTTTGCATGGGCAGAATATGTAGAGGGGAGGGTTTCCTGGGTGGGCTCCTCAGCACCCTTGAGCCAGCTTCGGAACCCCGCTTTGAGATGTTTTCCCCCGTCTGTCTGCCATATCACTGTGTGTGTCTCTGCCTATGTGTTGTGCCCATGGTCCCTGATGCTCTGGTGCCTTTGCTTCTCCCGCTCCCCGGTCATTGCTCATTGAGTCACCTATGTGTGACCCACTGTTTTGTGGCACAGGCATAATTTCCCCCACCCTTGTACCTATGCTCCCCCTTGGCACGGGGCCCTGTGAACTGCCTGCGTTTGTTCTGGACTCTGCTGTGTCGGGCATGTGTTCGGGACTGGACTCCCTGCCTGGCAGGGTGCCTTGAATGGCTGCTTCATCTATCTTTGATTTGTTCACCCTGTTGTAATAAATGTGCAGCTTGCGTTCATCTGCTCCCTGTGCTGGTTTTCCCTTGCCCCATGGTTTCGAATGTGCTGTTGCCCTGTGCCCTGTCTTTGGTGGCTTGCCTGTGTGAGCCTTCCCCTGTCCCTCCTCCTCCACCCGCATGGTATAGGTAGTGGTGGCTACCTTTTGTTTGCCCTTAGTCAGCCATGTTTCCACGTCATGCTGTGGGGCGTGGTTTTTCGCTGATTGGTGGAGCGACTGCCCGTTTGAATGGTGATTGTGGTCGCTGAATGGAGGGCTGAATGAGTGGGGGCCGGGTTCATGGGTACTACGAACCTCACATGACCCTCACGTGATATGCCTGGCCAGTGTCTGTTTGAATCTCACCCCACTCACCTTCAGTGGGTGGGCGGTGCATGATTACTCTACCCATTCCCACAGACCCTCCCCTCAGCCATCTGTTTAAAAACAGCCATTATCTCTGTCATTCAGGTGGTGTGTGCTAGAAAATGTAAGAATATGTAATGCTGCAGTGATCCAGTTTGACTGTGGTGTGTGCCAGCTTGTAAGAGGAACATACTGTGCAGAGGAACCACTTCCCAAATCCATCCCTTTTGTCTTACACCATCTCCTCCCTTTTCCTTACCAGAAGAAACCTACAGAAAATCCTACAAAGCCTCGGCTTTACAGCCAGTGATGAGGTTAGCATGCTTCTTACGCTCCATACACTCTTATGTCCTCTTTTTCGGGATAAAGTGTTTTATGGATTGTGGCCAAAACTACTTTTTTTTTTTTCTGGGGAGAAAGGCACTACTTAGAGACTATATATACTATCACTATCTATATATGCTTTCTATATCTATATTATCATTACTATATGTACTATCACTATCTATATACACTATCTATACTATCACTACTCCAAATCACAAAGGAGATACTATAAATCAGAGATGCGCAACTGGTGACTGAGGAGCTGCATGCAGGTCTCCTGCACCTCTATTGCGGCTCTCGGAAGTAATGACTGCCAAGTGTTGGGATGTCCATGTCAGTTCTGCCTCCTTCACATGTGCTGACTCACTAGGTGCTTGGCTCTGCTGCCTTGTCTGCATGCTAGCAGGGGCTGCTGAGTGCTGGGGGCTCACAGCAAAAGCAACAATGCTAGGTGGCCCATGCTGGCATGTGGAGGAGCCATGAAAGGTGAGAGTCCAGCACTGGTGGGTGGCAGAGGCAGGAAAGGCAAGCAATCTCAGTAGGATTCTGGCAGTGGGTGGGGTGGGTTGAGGTAGGGGCAGGTAGAGGTAGCAGCCCTGGGGGCAGTGAGTGTGTAGGTGGGTGATTCTGTGTGACTTTCTGTGTGTGGCTGTGCGAGAGTGCATGTGCATGTATTTTCTATAAACGATCTTAGTACACCACCCCTCCTGACACAGCAGCTTGGGCGGCTTAATATAAACAGTTCCTCACAGCTGCCAAACACTCGGTAAGCACCGAGATTGCCGGGCCTGGGTCTGATGAAAAAGAGATTTAGAGCTGGGTGTCATCAGCATATTGGTGGCACCGCACGCCAAACCTCCTGACTACCTCACCAAGTAGGTGCATGTACATGTTGAACATGAGAGGGGACAAGACAGAACCCTGCGGGACTCCACATGAGAGGTCTCAGTATGATGAAAAATGATCCCCAAGCACCACTCGCTTGAGTTCTTCCAGCCAGGAAGGAGCGGAATCATTCAAGAACAGTCCCACCCACCCACCCCTGCACGGGCCTACAGGTGCGTCACCAACATCTCACGGTCAACGGTATCAAATGCAGCCGACAGATCTAATAGAATCAGCAGGGTTGAACAACACTGATCCAGTTCCCGGCGTAGGTCGTTAGCCAATGCCACAAGCGCAGTCTCGGTGCCATAACCTGGACAAAATCCCGACTACAAGGGATCAAGAAAACTGATATAATCCAGGTGCTCCTGTAGCTGTCGGGCCACTACCCATTCAATAACCTTCCCTAAAAAGGGAAAGTTAGAGACCGGCCAGTAGCTGACAAGGAAGTCAATGTCAACCGATGGTTTCTTGAGCAGAGGCCACACCACCGCCTCTTTAAGACAGCCCGGCACTCTGCCCTCCCAAAGGGAGGCATTGACCACCCCAGCCAACAACATCCCCAGTGTCTCCCAGAAGGCTTTGACCAACCAGGACAGGTATGAATCTAATTCACAAGAGGCGGCCCTAAGTGTGGCATCGAAGTTGTGGTGAATCTGAGCGATTTTATCCACAAAATAATCCAAAAACATGTCACAACGAGCACTAGATGACTCCACTCCCAGGTGGAGGGAGGCCAGACTGACCAGCCCCCGCACAACCCAGGAAAGCTTCACTGGATGGGATTTTGTGGATGCTATGAGGGTAGCAAAAAACTCTTTTTTTGCTGCTCGCATAGCCACGGCATGGACTCGTAAACGAGCTCTATGATGCAATCGATCAGCTTCAGCACACGAATGACACCACCGTCACTTCAACTGCTGCCCTTCTCGCTCCAGTACCCTCAGCTCTTCAGAAAACCAAGGAGGCCTGTGGTGCTGCCGCCTGGGATGCAGATGTCTAGGAGCCGTCTGATCAATGGTCTCTGTCAACAGAGTATTCCTAATACAACAAGGTCATCAATGAGACGGTTATCAAGGTTAGAGGGTATCTCATCCAGGGCATTCTGGAACCGCTCCGGTTCCATCAGTCTCCGGCGGCAAACCATTTGAGTTGGTTCTGCACCCTTCCGGGGGCAGCCATGTGCTGGGAGGGAGGCCTGTAGGAGGTAATGATCCATCTATGACAAGGGCACAGCTGCTATCTCCCCCGTTAATGGAACCCTTGCCTCAAGGCCGGTGCAAAACACGAGGTCTAAGGTTTGTCCCCCTTGATGCATCGGGCTGATGACCATCTGGGACAGGCCCATGGTGGCCATGAACTCATGCTCCGCTCCCCCAGGTCGGCTTCGGCATGGATATTAAAGTCCCCCAAGACTTATCAGAGTTTAATGTAAGTATTTTATTTATTTATATTAAAATTTATATGCGGCTCCATCCTGCCTCAGGCATCTCGGGGCAGCTCACAACATCTTAAAAACATTTTAAAACATTAAAATAAACAGAAATGATATAAAACCCCACCCCTACCCTAACCCAACCCACCCACCCCATCTCCCTCGGGAAAGGCCTGGTAGAACAGCCAGATCTTACATTGTCTGTGGAAAGAGGGGAGGCCAGCAGGTAAGCGGATCTCCAACAGACGGAGTTCCACAGCTGGAGCGCAGCCACAGAGAACGTCCTCCTCATAGTAGACACCCGGGGGACCCTGAGGAAGGCGCCCCCAGCCGCCCGCAGGGTTGAGTTTGGGTGAAAAGGGAAGTATTGATTATTTCTAAGGTTTTATTTAGACTTGGCGTGTGTTATTGCCATTTTACTAGTGTTGGACAAAATAATGAGTTGCCCAAGAACATAAGATTTCATTTGTCCATCACTTTGGAAAAATCTAGTCTGGGCCAAATTACGTAATTAATCTAATCTTGATGTCGAAAATGGAATATTTATTTTATTTATTTATTATTTATTTTATTGGATTTCTAGTCCTCTCCCTCCTGCTACTACAGCTCGGAGTGGTTTACAATATAATAAAAACACAAAATATCAAAATAACAATAAAACCCATATAAATAACAATATAAAATTATTATAAAAGTATATAAACATGTGGCAGAGTATAAAGTCCCCCCTCCCCCCCTACCTAATCCCCCTCCCTCACCAAAAGCCTGGCAGAACAGCCAGGTCTAACACTGTTTACGGAAAGAGGGAAGGCTTGGAGCCAGGCAGACCTCTGTCAGGAGCGAGTTCCACTGCCACGGTGCGGCCACCGAGAACAACCTCCTCATTGTCGATGAGGGCGCCCCTGGCTGACCGCAGGGGCTGATCCAGAACCTGGGGGATGAGACAATCCCGAAGAGAAGTGGGGCCCAAGCCGTATAGGGCTTTATAGGTCAAAGCCAACACCTTGAATTGGGCTCGGAAGACTATAGGCAGCCAGTGTAGAGACTGGAGCACAGGTGTAATGTGCTTGCAGTGACCCGTCCCTGTAAGGAGGCAGGCTGCTGCATTCTGCACTAACTGCAGGTTCTGGACCATCACCAAAGGTAGTCCCATGTAGAGCGCATTGCAGTAGTCCAGTCTTGAGGTGTAGAAAGCATGGACGATGGTGTTTAGGTCGGAGTCTGAGACGTACGGCCAAAGCCACCGCACCAGATGTAATTGGCAGAACACTCCCTTTGCCACAGCTGCCACCTGGACATCCAGGTGGAGACGTGAGTCAAGGAGCACCCCTAGGCTCTGAACCTAAGGGACCAACAGAGGACGGACCCTATCAATGACAAATGCCATCACTCCTTCAGCCCCTCCCACCAGCATCACCTCCGTCTTGTCAAGATTCAGCTTCAGACAGCTTGCCCTCATCCAGTCCTCCACAGCCGTCAGACACTGGGTAAGCACCAAGACTGCTGGGCCTGGGTCAGCTAAAGAGGAGAGGTAAAGTTGGGTGTCATCAGCATACACCACACAACAAACCTTCTGATGTCCTCACCGAAAGGCTGTATCACGTTGAACAGGAGAGGGGACAAAAAATAGAACATTGAATAGAATATTGAATTTCTAAAATCTGTTAACTGGAAATCTTTTTTTAAAAAGTGACCTCTACATGCTTATGTAGTTTCACTCATTGGTGGAACAAATACATTTTCATTGCATTTCATTTCAATCAAGAATATCAGACTTGATAGTAACTAATTCTGTGGATGGTAATTTCTCAACAAAACCTTTGCATTGTGGGATTGCACTGTAATTAAATGCAAACAATACATCCTAAATGTAGTGCTGTCATTGTACTTGCTTTTCAGCTCACAATATTTTAGGGACTAGAAAAGTGTTGTAGTTGGTTTCCTTCATAATCAGTAAAATTACTCCAAACTCCTGCTTAAAGGGCTTGTCACTTTACTGTGTAAATAAAGGATTTGTGGAATATATGTAATTCTAAATTGTAAAGAGAAAATTGTATTTAGTGTTTTGAGATGGTGTTCTTAAATATAGCCTTTCTTTCTCAAAATGGGATAATTATACAAATAAGACATGATTACTCTACTAGTACAGACACTCAATCTATCAAGGTGCAGAGGAATGTGCTAGTAATTCCTACCACAAGAGTTATTTCCTGCATTGCAGAAATGATTAAGTTGAACTTGTAGAGATTCTTCAGATAGCTATTTGCTGCCTTGATTTAGTGCTGTTTTGTAAGTGCACAAATTGGTAGACAGATTGATGGCACCAGACATGCCTGCTACTGTGCCATTTAGTTAGGTTCTCTGTGAGCTGAATAATGGATCATTATAGAATAGACGTATGGAGAAAATATGAGCGAGCCATCAATAGTACTAGTCTTCTCAAGAAATGTTAGCTGTAATTATATTATTCGAACAGCACTTTAAGAACTCTCTAGTAGTTGCAGATTTTAAAAAAAAACCTGCCCTCAAGCTGAACTCTACCACAGGAAATGCTGTTGTTTGGCTTTTGTACACCAGAATGCTATGTGGTACTTATTTTAAACATTGTCAGAATACAAATGTTCTGGGGGATGATCCAATAAAGGATCTTGGGCATAGAAGGAATTTAAGTCATATAAGTCATGTAAGTAAAGTTATTCATGTGCCTAAGTCTTTCAGAATTGTGTCCTTCGGTTGGTCTGCTGTGATCATGTTATATGAAACCAAAATTGGAGGGCCAGATTTGCGAACTTGTGAGGGTATCACTAGTAGCATCTCTTGCCATTTCCATAATATCTAAAGCAATGGGTCTTTGAAGGCCAGAAGCAAATCACGTTCACCTTTTGGAATGGGAAGATGCATGGTCTGGAAGCACTTTTTTATGAGCAGGGAATGAGAGAAAAATACACTGGTGCCCCCCCCTCCCCCCCACTCTCTAGCAGTTTTCAGACTTTCTTGCATGGGACCATTTGATGGGCCAGAAATGGAAGATCATTGTGAGAATGTTACGGTGACTTTCTCAGTGTCCCTCAAAGTACCTAAGCAGAGAGAAAATCTTAGATAGTGAATGGCTCTTTAGCAGACAAAGCATCATGTGAAGCAAGGACTTGCAGTTCATGCTTGACAAATTCAAACTGGAAATAAGATACGACTGCTTAAACAGATATAGTAATTAACCATTAGAATGAGTGATCAAGAGACATGAACAGTTCTCCCCCCTTGAAATCTTTAAACCAATATTCTGCCTTTCTAATTCGGGGTGGGGGGGGGAGGGGGGAACCGGTGGGCCGTGGCCCATGGACCAAATTCGCCCCATAGATATTTTTTATTTGGCCTCTTTTTCCAGTTCCTGAATCGGGCCTGTGGCCTCAGGCCCTAAAAGATAGGGCTGAATTTGAACAACTGTTCCTTTTTTGTGAACAGTTTCATGAAAACAGAAAAGTTGTTCCCTGTTTCGACTAGAATTCTAATCAGAATCCCGGTCGACGTAATTTAAAAAAAAAAAAAAAAAAAGCCATCACACCTGCACAAATGGCTGCTGCCTTTACCCCAAAATGCCACCATTTTGAATAAGGGCAACCAGCCCAGTAGTCATTTTTGCATGCTTGGTGACTTTTTAAAAATATATATTACATTCGATTCCAGGGGGGGAAAAACAACCCACTGTGCATGCAGAAATGTCTGCCAGACCACTTTGCACATGTGTAAAATAGCCACTTCCCTTGTCCAAAATGGCAGCAATAATGTCTGTCTGTCTGTCTGTAATATCATCACTTATAATCGGATAAAATATTATCGAGTCCAGCACCTGTCTCTGACAGTGGCCAATCTCAGTCGCCTGGAGAAGTACCCAACAGGTCACTATGGGACAATCCATTCCCTGTTGTTCCCTCCCAGCTTCCAGCAGTAACAGGTTACATTCCCCAAACGTACTTGGCTAATAGCTGCTAATGGACCTATCCTCCAGAAACGTGTCCAACCCTTAAATCCAGTTATACTACTGGCCTTCACCACATCTTCTGGGAACAAATTCCACAACTTAATTGTGCATTGAGTGAAAAAATACTTTGTTTTATTTGTTTTAAATCTGCTACCACAACGTTTCTGTGTACTTAGGAGCAAGAAGCAGAGATGAGGGTATGCACTCAAGAGTAGGGAATCCATAGCATAGGTGCATGAGCTATCTCCTCCACTCCCATCCCCCATGCTGGGTACATCCCTTCTGCACCCCTGGCCCCAACTCCTGTCCAGCCCACAGAACTTGTACTAATTTTCAAAGAGACTTGCAAGAGACGGTCTCTCCCTCTTTGTTCTAAATGATACACCCAAGTTTCAACCATAATACAAGAATTTGGGCTGGGTAAAATTCTGTAGACCAAGTTATACTGAAGATCAAACCAGATGATCTGTAATTAGATTAATAGTGGGCCTGAGCCCCAGTGGCCTTTGAAAGAGAAAGGACCTAGGTGAAATGAAACTTTCTTCCATGAATATTGTTCAGTTGTTATGGCTCACACCAAGCTCTCTGACAGGACAGAAGAACTTTATGAATTAACACTTTCTTCTGATGTTCTTACAATCCTAAAGGGTTTCCTTACAAGAATACCAGCATTGCCTGCCTGCCCAGGATGAAGTTTACAGCTGTGTTTTTGGCTGGAATTTTAAAAATCAGTAGCAATTTTCAGAATTAGTGTTTTCCATGACATTGTAATAAATAATCCTTTCATCTATAGCAGTGTGGGCATTAGCTCTAGAAGGATTGCTTTTCTAAATATGTTTGCATGTTCAGTGACATGCAGTAGATTATTTCATATAGTCTTTATGCTAACCTGTAAAAAGTGAAAGGTAGTAAATGTGTGTTTTGTTTTTGCAGGCCAAAGCCTATCTGAGGATCGCCACTGAAATAGTAAGAAAATTGCCAACTCCTCCCACATGAAGTTTTTAACTCATGAACCTCTGGCTAGAAATTACCAACAAGGTGACCTTGTGGTATATAGGTAGTGACAGAACTATATAGACAAATAGATTATAGATAGTCATCAAATAATCATTAAGTGCTATCAAATAGATTATTGATCGTCCTCAAGTAAATTCTGATTACTCTACTGTTCAGAAATTAAATTTTCCAGTGTTTCAGTTTATATTTTTATGCCAGCATCTACCTATATTCAAGTGGATGAGGGATGAATCACGTACTGAGTGACTTGCACCTGACGTTTATGTAACAAGCAGTGGCTGCTGATTTTTTTATTCCATTGGAACAGTAAGAAGAGCCAAAGTGCATCCTTCAGTCAAAAATGTAGAACTCTGACTTCCCTCCATTTCAACATGGAAAATTATCTTCAGGAAATTCCAGGTCCCAGCTCCGCTATCTAAACAGACTGCTGAAGGTCAAGGAGACAGTAGTATCTGGCATGTGTTTGTATTAGAGATGAGAATATCTACAATTTGTTCTAGTTTATATATATTTTTGTTCAGCACTTACTATTCTTGTCCGATAGCTCAACTTAGCACCATGTTGGCAAAGTTTCATGTACCTACGAAATGTCAAGAAATTAATGAGGATTTTTTTTTTTTAATTGTGATTTATTTTTTTTATGGTGGCTTGTGAGTGAATTCTTTCATTGTTGGACCATGAGGTAATTCCTTTCTTATTGCATAATGGACAACATAGTTCTTGAGCAAATTACTTGACATTCTTGTGTTAAAATGAACCCAGATTTAAAAGGCACCAATAGCAAGATCTTCATTCAACCCCAGTTACTATATCTGGGATGAATTTGCCAGGGGAAATAAATGATCAAAATGAATTGTTTTCATGATCACATAGATGAAGATTTGTTGTGAATTATGGCTTGAATCTCGGACTCCATTTTGCTTCTTGCAAGTGTGCCAGTGGGGTACTGAAGTTTTTTTTTAAAAAAAACTTTGCTTCATCTATCTACTTGAGAAAAAGTGCAGAGAAATAAAATCACACTTCAGCTGTTTCAGTAGCATGTTATTTCCAGCCTCTTGGATTAAGCATTTATTTAAACAAAAGCCTCCAAAAATTTCAGTTGTCTAATGAGATATTTTACAAAAATCACACACTTAGCCGGGTGCTGCCTCTTATTGCTTTAATTACCTCACTGTTTTGGGAAGACGTTCTGTCTATTGATGGTGTCAATCCACAAACTGCTGTGAAAAATTACACACTTTGCCTCTTGTTCCTTTAATTTCCTCACTGCTTTAGGAAGAAGTTCTGTCCATTGCTGGCACCTATCCTTGAAGTGTCAGTGCAGCTCTGTGGGTTTCTGTTGCATCCATCACAAAAATGGCAAGTTAGCCATAGGCTGTGTGCATGCCTTTGGCATTTGCACCATATATATCACTGGAGTGATAAAACAAGGAGAGTTTAACTTCTCACAGTCAACTCACAAAGGTGTTAGAATTTTTTTAAGTATGTGTATTACCCTGGCTAAGCTTGGTATCCATTTTCTCTGCAAGTAGCTGCAGATTGGTTGTTTGCTTGGACTCACCACATCATGTACTGTTCTGAAGCACCAAGGACATTGTGAAAGCTCAGCTCTGTAATTCATCATCCTTTCTAGCCTTCCTCCTAGAAGGCACTAATTTTAACATCCCGCTATAAAGCACATTCTCTCCCACTGTACCGATAAAGCGGCTAAATCATACTTTTCAAACAGAAATTCAAAAATCTTCTATGGCCCGTTTCACACGCGCCTGGGAGGAGCTGCAGTGCGGGGGTGGGGGTGGAGGCCACGACGCATGGGCAGCCCGTTACACGGACACCCGCCCACCTCCACGCACCACGGAGGCACCTCCATTTTCTCCAGTGCCTCTGTCCATGAGGGGTGGGTGGAGCGTGGCAGCGCGCACCCCCCCCCCATGCACCTGCACCGGCAGTCACACAGACGCCCCCTCATCCACCCAGTCGCCCATGTGTGCGGCGAGGGGGGTACATCTCATGTGAAAAAGGCCTCAGTATTTTTGTGAAGGATTGCACTGTATATTTGTAAATAAATAGTATTTTTGGTGATAAATTTGTATTTGTTATATAAAGAATGATACTAAGCATTTTGAAATGTCAACTGGATAATGGATTTTGAGAGTAAGCAGTTAGAAAGACTATCATTTTACATATGGGTAGAATTAAAATAATAATCAAAATTACTTAGCTCACCTTCACTAGTGGGATAACAAAAAAAAAAACAACTCTTCCCCCAACTGAAATTACAGTGGACAAATTTAGTGAGTAATTTTGATAGACTGTAGTTGTCACTTTTGTATTCTGCAGTTTCTTACACATATTGTCTAGTGCTGGTTAGACTACAGCTCTGATGGAGTTACACTAAACCTTGCTAACTCACAGAGATGACTGGGGTTTGAACCTCGGGGGGGGGGGGGGGGGGGGGCAGGTGGTTCAATCTAAAAATTAAAAATAACCTATCAAAAAGGTACTTGTTTATTTTAACCTGTGTAGTTTCCTTTCAATTTGTCATCATTTCAAACTAATTAATGACATACTTTAGAAATGTTGGGGATGTTAGAGCAATAGGACATCTAGGAACACATTCATACAAAATGCTCCTTATCTTGGGGTAAAGCTGTTCATGTGATCAGCTGTGTGTGCATTAAATTGCTTCCCAGTAACCCAGTGAGAATGGGCATACACCATTTTGTGTGGGGTAATTTAGAAAACTACCACACACTGTCAGGATCAAAAGGTGTAGAACTGAGGTTTGTGGGGGTTTCCAGGTGTTGACTGGTCTTTCAGTGGCCCTGCATTCTTCTGAGCTGATAGTTAATCCAGACACAATGATGACAGAGTCTTTCTGCTGTACTTCCTGCCATGCCTTGATGCTCACCTGATTGGCTGTTGTTCATTATTTAAATAGCCCTATAAGAAAAGGCAGTTGCATGGAACATTTCCACGATCTTATATTCTAGGGTGTGTCTGCCCTGGCTCTGCTTTCTTTGCCTTCTGCTTGCTCATCCCTGAGCTTTATCTCCAAGCTGCCACACACTTGCTCTCCCACCCAACCCTAGATCCACCCAACATTCCTGTACTTTGCCCCACCATTTCCATGCTTCCTGTTTTCCGTTTTCCACAGATTGCCCTTCTGATTCTAACCTCTGTCCACCTCCTGATTCTGCTCCCTTGTATTTTCCTTTGCTTTATCTTCTTTTATCCCTCTGACTCTGATCTCCTAGCTTGTTCCCTAGGGTTGCTTTTAGTTACCTCTTTGAGCTTGTTGCCTGGCTCTGATTTTGTCTACCCTGATCCTGTAAATGTCACCTGTGACTCAAAGCCTTACACCACTAGCCTTTCATATGACTGGTGTTATTGATGACAGTCTCTGGAAAATACTTTGACACCCAGGTCAGAACAGTCACACACATGGCTTTGCCTTCCCGTAAGCAAACTCACTGGAGGATGCCCTTATTACACTTGAGTAAGGAGTGCTTTATGGGCACAGCCCCTCACTACAGCACTCTGGAATTAGGACACAATCTTCTGACTGTTTAGTATTTGCACGAGTCCTGTTGAAATTAATGAGATGAACGTTGGTGCTAAGGACTAGCATTAATGATAAACAGCAGGAGAATTATGCTGCAAATCTTTTTAGACAGAAGTTGAGACTTTGGGTAGAGCCCTGTGCTGGTAGCTTGCAGGCCAAAGCGGGCCACCATAACAACCTTTTTCTAAAAGTTGCTAGGTTTGCAGAGTCAGATTTAGTATTTTGTGGTGCAATTAACACTCCTGTGGGGATTTAAAGTTCATTTGTTTAAATTAAAACTTTGATTTGGAAGAAAGCCATTGTAGGATGTATTTGATTTTGAACATGAAACACAATCCTTAAGTGGAGTTTCTGTCTCTTGTTTTAAACACATTGGGTGCAATCTTACGGGCCACTTACACTGGCCTGTACTTGCGCCGCCAGTATTGAATGCGCACGCTCAGGGGCACATGCGCCACGCGCACGCAGCAACAGCCCCCCCCCCTTTTGATGCGACCCGCACGCTGCAGCCTGGCTTCTGCTCCAGGCCTTGGGCTGCGGTGTGTGTGGGCTCGGAGTGTCACATCAGAGGGGGCGCGCCATTGCCCCGCACAGCTTGGTGCACACACAAGGTGCATGTGTGCCTGAGCAAGTGCCACCCAGTGGTATTGTGCACCTGCCGTTGGCATGAACCGGCAGCAGGATTGCACCCAATGTATTTCTCCTGCTGTACTCAGTGAGTTATCGTCAGGAGAAAATTTTCTTACCAACTTAAATTTCAATTTCATGGGTGCCATGAGAGCTTAATAAAGTGTTGTCCATGCTAATGAGTAAGTTAAAATTATGACTTCAAATTATAGGTATGCTCCCAAGCAAACTGTCTGTATACTTTTTATATTCAGCCTCTAAAAAATAATCTGAGTGACTAGTAACTAGCTAACCATGGTGGGGTACTGAACTGTTGACAATTTTCTTGACACCGTGCCAGGGAAGTATATGTTTCAGGCGTACATGACCTTCTGTACATTAATAGAGGTCATGGTATAACTCTAAGCTTTCTTACACAAGTACAATATCTGTCTATTTTAGAGTATACTGGGGTGATTCTTTCCCAATGATAATTTGGTTACCACTTTAACCCTTTAAATTTGTTCTGTTGTCTGTGGTTGAATATCCACACATTAATTACCTTAATGGTAGAAGTGTTCTAAGAACTGACAGACTCAGTAATTAGAAATCAGACTACATCTTGTTTCAGTAACATGACAGATCTGGAAAGCAGTAATAAAACTGAGGAAGATTTAAATTCTTGAGCTGTTTCATTTTAATAGATTAGCGGTTAGCATTTTGGGGAAGTGATTGGAAGAAAGCCATCAGCTTTCTTCTCTCCGTAGCTACATCTTAAGGCTTTAAGCTCCTTTTACAAAAAGAGTAGATGAAGAGCTGAGATATATACAGTCAAACTGTAAACAGCTGAAAGAATCTAGGGGATTTATCTGTTGTAGCAATAGTAAAGAAGAATTTCCAGTACCAGGAATCTCCCCCTCCCCGCAAAAAAAAATTTGAAAAATGGGAATATCGGCTTGCTGTAAAAGGGAAAGCACAATACGTTAAACATTTTAAGCTGCACTTCCAATTTCCAGAGTCCTAATTAACATTAGCAGCTGAGTTCACTGAGATTTTTCTCTCGCTTTTGTCCTCACCCAGGAGACTTTTGTATCTCTGTCAAAACCCTCAAATATTTTGTCTCCTTTACAGGTTCATGAGCATGGAACTAATTTTATTAGTTACCAATTTTCTGAGCAAGTATGGCTAGACTTCCATTGGAGCCAATCAGTAACTTTTCAGTTGAATGCAACATAAATACACCAAGATGGGAAATACACTTAGTGTAACATAAATACAGTAAGGTGGGAGATGGGTCTGTGACCAGTGTCAAAATTAATATGCATTTTTATCTTTTTTTTGTTTCTTGGTTTACAGCCTAAATTGTGGTAGGAGAAGAATTATATAGACAAATATAGCTGCATTTCTCTTTATCTTTGCATATATAGTAACAGTTTTCTTTTCAACAAGGAGAGGAAGGCACAGCCTGTCTTTTGTTATGTATGTATTTCTCCAAGTATCTCTGTTTACATGAGTCAGGAACTAAGTATTCACCTTTATCAATGCAAATAAATGACTTCTTTTTTGGAGCATGTGAGTCTGAACAAACTGTTGGGGAGAACATCTGTTGTCCTTTAACTTCATTTAGAAGGCTCACAGACCCATTTGAAGCATTTTCACTTATGCTGCTGGGATTTTCTGAAATTTGTGATATTTCCTGTGGCCCAAAGATTGTTTAATTTTTCATGCATTGAAAAACACCTTTTAAAAAAACAAACAAAAAACCTTGTGAATGTTTCCTGTGACTGCACAAGGTTTATTTCTCAGGTTGGAAACCTGTGGTCACATTTTCTCATGGTCACTCTTTATGAAATAATGTGGAATGCGAGTGATTTTTTTTTTAACAGGAAATGTTTGTTTTGACTTTTTTTTTAAAAAGGAATGTGAGGTAATAACTATAAACCCCCCATTTCAACGTATGCTATTTAGGAAGCATACATCTCAGGTGTTCTTAATTTTCCAGGACATGCCTGATTGACATGTAATACATTTATTGTGTCAGCAAATTTCGCTATAACAATTTAAAAAAGGATAAAAAGCAAAAGTTTAAATAATTATATAAAAATTCCACACCATAACTTGCATACAACAATCTCACATAGTTACAAAATTATAAGATTACAAACGTACAAAAATGTGTCATCTTCTCATGCTAAAAATAAATCCTATTTCAGTTTCAAATCCATTCAGCTAACCGAGAGACAAAACAATAGATTGACAGCTAAACCTCGAGTGCCCTTAGCTCTACCCATATAGTTGCTAGTATAAGTGTCCAGAGTCTAATAGTATACTTTCACCTTCAGAAAGAGCTATCTGTCATCTTACCCCATAGGTCATCTGTTATAAACTTCCTTAATTCTTTTCTCTATCTTCATGAGAAAAAGAGAAATGATCTTAATGATATATCAGTTGCTGTGCATAACTTCTGCATCTTCATTTTGGTGGATAGCGTGTCATTCTCAAAAATAGGGTCAATCCACGTCACTCTTAAGATCATTATATAGAGGGCAATCAAACATTACATATGAAATAGAATCTACTTCATGTACATAGCATTGACAAGTTCTATTATTGTAAGGGATGTGTTCTCGCCAACCTCTTATCACTGAGGTTTCAATAATTTTCAATCGCAAAAGCGTCATCATTCTTCTAAGCCTAAAGTCTTGGATCAACATTAAATAGCTCTCTAAGGAGACTGAGTGTTTAATTAGGGGATACATTAACCAAGTCCCATTTTTCTGGATTACATCCAGGTCTTTTTTCTGGGCTAGTGCTGTCATTCTTACCCTGATTTCTTCTTTCGTAATTTTGTCCATTGGAATGCCCTCATTGTCCACTTGAAACCCCACTTCTATAGCCAATTTCCTGATATACCTCATCCAGTTATACTGCACTCCTCTCCTTTGTCGTTTTTGCTCATAGTAACATTCCACCAGCAGCGGGGAGATTCGTCCCTGCACTAACTTGAGCCAGAAGCACATTATTCTTATTATTAGCTGAAAGAGTACAGGCATAACCCCTGTTTCTGCTCTTATCATTGCTAGCGGTGCTGCCCTGGATACTCCTAAGATATTTCGTAAGAAGTGGTTCTGCGGGATCTCTAATTTACCACTGTAGCCAGGAGCTGTTATTTCTCCTCCATAAAGTAATTGTGGGAGAACTTTCACTACAAAAAGATTCAGCAGCTGTTCTACCGACATCATTGGTGAGGCATAATATAATCTAAGGAGGCCACCCACAGCTTGCCTTGCCTTTACTACCGATTTCTCATTATTACCCCTCCAAGCTCTTGTCACTGCAAAATTTATACCCAAATAGATATAATTAGATGTCGTAATCATTTCTTGTGTACCCAGAAACCATCTATATTTAGATCTAGGTGTACCAAAGCATAATACTTTAGATTTATTGATCTTAACCTTTAGAACATTATAATGACAATAGTCATTCAGGGAGTCGAGACATTTTGGCAAACTTTGCTTGGTTTGTGAAAATATCACTGTATCATCAGCATATAGTAGTATAGATAACACACTTTCATTAATTTGAGGCGGAGTAGGATTCGCCTCCGAAATCGTTGAGACAATATCATTTATGAAGAGGTTAAACAATACGGGAGCTAAGAGGAAACCTTGGGTGATTTCAGACATTACGGGCGCCCAATTCACCACAGTGGATTTCCAGTGGTGGTGAGCCGGCTAACCACCCCCCGTGGACAAGAAAGACCCCAAATAGATGTGACGGGAGCGGGACCACCGCAGGGAATGGGACCGGCAGACCATGGCCCGAGGCAGTGCAACAGACGTTACACCGAACCCAGGCCGTGGTCAAAACTCCCTGGGGCGGCCTGTCCCAGCTGCTGCTGCTGCTGTCCCCCCCACCGCCTCCATGTTCAGCACGACCACCGCCTCCTCTGCCTGCGCCTCCACCACCACCTCCTCCCTTGCTCGCTCGCCCTCCGCTCTCCTATCCCTTCCACCTCGCTCCATCCCGCCATGTCCCCCTGCTGCCGGGTGCCCTTTAAATCTCCCTCCCCGGCCCATGTTGTTGCTCATTGCCTGGCAGCAACGCTGCGTGCTTTGTCCCTGGCTGGGAAATCGTTCTGCTTGATTACGGCCGGTGGTTGCCATTCAGACATTACTTTTTTTTGTTTCCCGGTGGGAATCGCTTTGACCACGCTTTCGGAGATGGTCCAGGCCGGCGCTCCGGAAGCGTGGTTAATTTTGACCCCTGGTGGGGATTGACTGTGGTGAACATCTGGCGCCCGCGAAACAGACGTTCAGTGTGCTTTGGCCCTGCCGCGGGATTGACTGTCGTTGACTGTGATCTCGTAACGTCTGAAAATACCCCTTGTCTAAACCCTTTTTGTTGATGAAAAGAACGAGTTGTTCTACCTGTATTATCTAATCTAATAACTGCCCTCGTGTCTTCATGGATTTGAATAACTAATTCCAATAAATGATTCGGTATTCCCATTTGTTTAAGTTTATGCCAAAGTATCTATCTAGGGACCGAATCAAACACTTTGGCTAGATCTATAAAAGCCACATAAAGCCTGCCCTTCCTTATGTGCACATGTTTATCTACCAGGTGCATTAAAATAAAATAATTGTCCAATATCGATTTTCCACAGGAAAGACCTGCCTGTTCTTCACTTATCTTACAGTGTGAGGATACCCACTGCTCCAACCTCGTAAGGAGCATTCGTGTATATAATTTACTAATTATCAGAAGTAGACTTATGGGCCTATAGCATGCCGGATCTCTGGGGTCCCCCCCCTTAAGCACAGGGATATTAACTGCTATCTTCCAATCCATAGGAATATTACCTGTATTATTAATTAACGTAAATAATTTTGCAAGAATCGGGGCCCACCAAAAGGGAAAATATTTAAACAATTCTGAAGGGATGCAGTTTATCCCTGGTGCCTTCCTGAGTTTAAGAGTATTAATAGCTTCGAGCACCTCACTCTCTGTAATTAAGCAGATCTGGGAACTGGAACAGTCATTCACAGTTTCAACACATCCGTTGTCGTCCACCAGAGGAGTCACTATTTCTGATTTCTTGAGCATTATTGTATAATACGCAACCCATTTCTCTTCTGGGATCAAAGATTCCCTACTACCAGATCGTTTTTTATTCCAGTTGTTAATTATCTTCCAAAATTTGGATACATCTTGGAGTCTGGCTGCTACCTGAAGCTCGGCACAGATCTGGGAATTCTTTGCTTCCCTCTTAGTCCTCAGCAGTTTAAAATAATCTCTCCTTCTTCTCACATACATATTCCAGTCACTATCTAACCAAGAAGTACGCCAAGCCTTTCTTTGCTTAGTCAGAACCATTTTTGCTTTTTTACATTCTAGATCATACCAACCCCCGAAATAAGTCTTTGGTCTATTCAGATGGGAGGCTAAAGGTTTACTAATTAATGGTTGTCAGGCCCTGGGGCCTGAGGAGATGGGGCTTGCGCCATCGGCAGGGCCTAGGGGGGCTCCGCCGCGGCGCGCAGAACAAGAAGCGCCCGGCCGCCATACCTCACAACACCACGCCCCCTGTGAGGGAGGAAGATGCCACGTGTCCCAGGGCCCCGCCCCTGCCGGCGCGCCGACGGACAACTAGAAGGCCTCCGGAGGTAGCCACGCCTCCCCCCAGCGTGCACGACGTAGCCACGCCTCCCTCCGACGTACCCAACGTGACCACACCCCCGCACGCCCCGCTGCGGCGCTCACAGCGGCTGCAGCGTCAGTCCTCAGCACAGCCTACATAAGGCAGGCCATGACACACCTTCCTTGCTGGTGATCAGAGCCTTAGCCTGTGAGACCGGCCCCGTGTGTGGAGAGACCTGAGAGGAGTGAGAGTATTGGTGACCGAGAGCAAGGCGAGCGAGTGCGTGAGTGTTTGTGTGTGCGTGTGCGAAGCCCCGTGAACAACAGTGAGTGGGTGTTCCCCTTCCTCCCCTATAGCCCACGTGGTGTCCTGGGAACTCGGCAGTGCAAGAAGCCCCGTTCCTCACCTCGTCCCCCCCTGCCCCTGCGGGGGTACCTAGCACCGGTGTTCCCCCCACCTCTCTACACTCCCCCTGGGACCCGGGTTCCCGTGTACGTGTGGCCCGTGTCTGAGGGGCCTTCCCCGGTTGGGAAGCGGCTGCGCCTAGATCCCTGTGATGAGCTTGGTAGGGAGCGCCTGAGAGCCTCCACACTACCGCATAAGACCCTGAGGGAACCTTTTCTAGCAGCACCGCTTCCCAGACCGAGAGGGGAACGCTCTACCCGGGCCCGGGAAGGCTCCACCCCCTCTCCTTCCCTCACCTACCCTCGTGGGACCGTGGGCTGCCCCCCCACTGGCCCCACAATGGTGATAGATGGTCTAACAACTTAGAAAAGTCTGCATCAAATGCGATAGGATCTTCTGTTATTAATAGTCTATCTCGAACCCCCGTCCGTTGCAAGGAAGTAAACAATACTGCCAAATCATTGGTAATCTTAGGGGTCCACTTAATTGGAACATGTATTCACGCTGCAGAGGAGGTAATAGAGGGAGATTGTATCTCACTCTTTGGTGTCATCAATTCCAAAAGGATAGGATAGTGGTTCCCCTCTGGCCTAGTCATGATCTCAAGATCTTTAACCTCAGGGAACATAGTCCAAGATATAAGAATGAAATCAATGGTGCTTGCACCAAGTTTAGAATCATATGTATAGTCTCCAAAAAGATCTGACCGGGTTCGCACATTAACAATAAGCAGCTCTTGCTCTGTCATTAGTTTTAGTAGATGTTTCCCATGATTATTCACTATTGCATCTAGTGATTTCCGCAAAGGAATTCAAAGATAGGATTGTAACTGGGGTTTTAATATATCATCATCTAAATGAGCTACTCGTGCATTAAAATCCCCCATAAGTAAGAGCTGACTACTAGGGTAACGTTTCGCCAAAGAGCCCATTAAAGCAATTAATTCTTCCCATATTTGTGGCTCATAATATAATGACGCCTCTGGGGGAACATAGACGTTGACTATTATATAGTTACCAACATCCTGGGGCTTGATATCCCGCACCAGGCAGTTCCTAACCAATATTGGGACCTTCTTAACTGTCACATTTAATTTGTTAGATAGTAGGGAGACTACCACCACCACCACCCGGTTAAACGGCCTTTATTACCCCTTCTAAAACCAGGAGTGGAGGAAGCAGAGAGTGGGAGAAAGTATTGCCTCTGAACTGGTGCCGGGTGGGCTGCTGCTCCATGAGTTTCTGCATCCTGCCTGTCATGAGGGGTAGGAACCCCTGGTGAATATTTACCCAGGACATTCCCTGCGTGGAGTCTAACCTTTGCTACCCGTGGGGTGTGTGAGAATTTGCTAATTGGCGCAGGAGCATCAAGGATTGGCCCGCTGCCCCCACTCGGGGTATAACAGCTGACAGAGACCGGCGTCCATGCCGCGGGTGCACGCCTAAGGGCAGTGTGGCCTTAGGTGCCGGCGGGGCATAGGGGTGTCCTGTCTCTGTATTTTCTGCTCCGTGCTTGGTGATGACCCTGGCGGCTTTTGCTTCCCCGCTTGATTGGCGGGGAATTTGTTGGATCAAACTCGGGCTGACAGGATGGAAAGGAAGCGAAGCAGACAGATGCATTCTCCTTCGCTCCTGGACTCTACTCCTCCGGTAAAGTACTCAAGGGTGGAGGGGGATAGCTTCGACCATGCATCCAGCTGTTAATCTAAGCAATAGATACTCGCCCTTGAACTTATTAGAAGGACTGTCCCCTGATGGACATTTAAAGGGGGAAGTAACAGGATGTATCACCTCAGTCCCCCATGAGAAAGCTGCACTGAAGGAATTGTTAGTAGAGCCCCCTATGCGCGGAACGATTGTCTGGCCAAACAAACCGCGCTGGTGGCAATGACCGTATCTGTTATATTTGATAACATCTCTACCATTGACAGTTCTTTGTTAAAGGTTAAGGAGCAACTGAAAGAATTTTTGTTGAAATTAGACGACTGTGTAATAAGGGGGGCGGCTGTACAGTACCTGCAGGGGTCGAACCAAAAGGATCTGTCCCCAGTAAAGTCAAGGGGCTATAAGGTGTGAATGTTTGTTGGCCATAAACTGCTTCATATCCAGTGGAGGGAAATGTGGATTGATAAGAAAGCCAACTTGGCCAAGTTGGAATACTCTGAATAATATTGCTTGCAATCTATCAAATCTATTGGGGGAAAAGGTGGGAACATCGGAAATTACCTCAGCAGAGTATTTAAGTTCCTCGTCCACATTTCTCAAATTTAAGCTTTTTTTTAGAACTGATGTTTGGGTGGAAAAGCTATTTTTAGCAAGAAAGTTTCTGCTAATGAGGGGTGTCTCTATAGACAGGGTTTTCTCCCTTTCTCACCCCAGACAACCCGCAGTAGATGGTTATAGGCATGAAGGTTTCTTCTCCTCCCCAAATACGGTGGCAATTGGGAATAGAGTGGGTCGAAAACAGGTAGAGGAAGGGAGGGAACTCTATAATCTCAAGTTGGGGACACGTTAGCAGAAACTCATAAGGTGGATATGAATTTGATTACGATTTCTCCTGTTTCTGTTTGTGCGGAAATGGCCAGCAAGCAGTCAGTTAACACCCAACACTCTGATAAACAATTGTAGCTATGGATACTTTCAGACATGACGCTAACCACCCTTTAACCACCCTTGGTGGTTATTTATGCATGTTGCAGGGCTGTATTGGTGCCCTATGCAGCCNATGACGCTAACCACCCTTTAACCACCCTTGGTGGTTATTTATGCATGTTGCAGGGCTGTATTGGTGCCCTATGCAGCCCCGCAACATGCATAAATAACCACCAAGGGTGGTTAGCATCATGTCTGAAAGTACCCTATGTCTCTTCTAAAATTACTGATAAGACCTTAACCATGAGTTTAATTATTCCACCTTCGAAGGACTTTCCGTACTAGAACAGGACACTCTGATACAGAGATTAGACACTATCGGGGGAAACTCCAGATGAAGGAACTGGTTTACCAAGTAGGGAAAAGTACCTTTAATGGTATTACATATCAACCACAGCTTGATGGGCGGGTGTTAACGGCTGCGCGCATGTTAACTAGCGATGAGCTGTGGTCCCCGCCTCCGAATCAAACCCCAGTTGCACAATCAATGGAAGGTAGTCTTAGGGAGTGGCAGTCAGTGAGAACTCCTAAGCAAAAATTAAAAGCTAAACAGAGGGTCGCACCATGTGTAGGGAGGGTCCCGGATGTAACTGAAATCGAGGTGGAACAGGAGAGTAAAGTCATTCCCCAGGTAAAACTGAGTCATGGAAATTGACTGGCAGGTATAAAAGGGGGTACCAAAGGCCCCAGGGGAGGGCGAAAAGCTAGTTTAGGCAATAAGGATCCATATTTATTCTTAATATCCTGGACTATTGCTGGTGCTAGCTCCAAACTTTTGGATCCAGATTGTATAGCTTTGCTACCTGCATATGATTTAATATCTCTGTAAGAGACGTGGCTGCATGAAACTGCGAAACTGGTTGTTCCAGACTATAAAGTCTTTTCGCAGGGGGGCACTAAATATAGGACCAAGGGTAGAAATTTGGGAGGATTGGCAATCCTGATAAGGGATAAGTTTTCGCAAGACTTCTGCCTACTCCCAACCCCAAGTAAAGATTTTCAAGCAGTGCTTGGGGCAATGGACCCCCGCGAAACCTCCTGGTAATAAACGTTTATATTCCCCTGCCGGTATCTCAATATTATGATGAGTGGGTTTGGGGACAGTTGGAATCTTACATAAACCAGACTGAGGCCCTGTATTCCCCTCATTGTAATGGGAGACTTTAACACTCGTTTGGGGAATAATGAGGATATGGAACTTGATTCTTCAATGTACGCCGCATATAATATTCCTGAGCGTATATCAAGTGATGAAAAAACCTCGGCAACAATGGTCAGTATGTGCCAGCTGATGAAAACTGCAGATTTAATCCTGTTAAATGGACGAGGGCAAAGAGCTGCGGAGGGACAATATACATTTATTAGCATAAATGGGAGAAGTATCATTGACTATATGTCAGTGCATCCCCTCCATTATGGAAGTTTTGAAGATTTCCCAATCCTCCTCAGGTTTGAGACTGACCATATGCCCCTGGTAGTTAAGTATAAAAAGAATGCTGACCCCCCTGGCTTGTGATCATATTATTATAGGAAGAGGGACTCCACAAAGGGTCAGGGTCCAATGGAACACAGCACTTCTAGTCCAGACGATGGAGTTTCTCCGGGAAAGTGAGCTAACAGCATTAGTGGTGACACAGGAAGGAAGGGAGACAAAGGATTTGACTAAAATGCAGCAAAGTCTCCTTGTAGTTCTTGATAATCTGGGAAGGGAGGTATTAGCCAGAGAAAGTACAGGAAGGCCCATAAACCAAAATAAATGGTTTAGTAAGGAGTGTATTCTTTTGAAGAAGAGATTAAATAGAAAACATAAGGAATGGGTTTATGCGCCAACGGAAGCAACGAGACAAAGTTTAGTTAATATCCGAGCAGCCTACAAGAAGCTATTATTACAAAAGAAACGGCAGTAGGAGAGCCTGTTCTGGGCAAAACGTAAGGTTGCTTTAGCAACCGGCAATTCTAGATCATTTTGGACATTAGTACGGTCATTTGGGGGGAAAGGATATACTGCCAAAGTGTCTACCTTAAAAGCAAATGATTGGAGCAGGGTTTTTTTAAAAGCTCCTGTACGATAAAGGTTATGACGACTCCCATGAAGGAAGTAAGCTGTGCTGTATAAAAGATTATATGACCTATGAATACACAGGGTTTTCTGTCAGGGTATTAGAGGAAGAAATAATAAAGCACCTGGGCATGACTTTATTTGCCCAGAAGTGTTTAAGATTCTCCCCGAGTCGGCGCCGATATTGGCAAAAACCTTTTCTTACATAAATTTGACAAATGCTATCCCTAAAGAATGAGGTATTAGCATAATTATCCCTCTGTTTAAAAAAGGAGAGCTTAATGACCTGACCTGTTACAGGCCGATCAGCCTGCTTCCAACTTTGGGTAAATTGTATGGGAAAACTCTCCTGAATCGACTAGATATCTGGGCTAGAAAGCATGATCTGATACCAAGGGTGCAATTTGGGTTCAGAGTTGGTAGCTCAGTCATGGATAGCTGCTTCACACTATCACATTTAATCCAAAAATATGTGCTTATGTGCCACACCCATCTTTTTTTGGCATTTGTGGATCTCAAAAAAGCCTTTGATTCTGTGCTGTGGAAAAGGCTTTGGGACAAATTACTCCAACTGGGTATTGATAGAAATCTGTTGTCTCTAATTATACAACTCCTTCCGGTAATATGGCAAGGATACAGGTACCCTTGGATAATAGCTGTACAGCTCCAATAAGAATAAATAAGGGTGTATGTCAAGGGTGTGTACTGGCCCCATTGTTATTCAATTTGTATATGAGTGACCTGAGCAAGATATTGGAAAACCAGGATCACTGCGTACCAAAAATTAAGACATACTCAGTACCTGTTTTACAGTATGCTGACCATACTGTGTTATTATCGCAGATTAGAGGGGGAGTGAAAAACACTGCTGGATGCCTGTGGGAAGTACTGCTCCAATAAGGGAATGGAGTTAAACTCTGCAAAAACTAAAATTATGATGGTGGGGAAAAGAACTAAAAAATATAAATGGACTTTGGAAGGGGAGAACCTGGAACAAGTAGACTCCTTTTGTTATTTAGGGATAATTTTCAGTAAAAATGGAACGTGGGGGGGCGCCACTGGGCATGCGTGGGCAGTAGACGCAGCTGCTGAGCGCTCCCAGCAACCTGGGCCAAAATGCTAGAAAAACAACAACAAAAAGGACAGAAAAACTAGATCCATGGGTAGGAGTCTGCGGAGGAACTTGCCGGGTCCCCAAACAACAAAAAATCAAGATCTCCCAGGCGCGATAAAAAGGCAGCAGCAGAAATAGTAAGTGGAGGGGGAGGGGAACGAAGCAACACGAGCCCCAAGATGGCCGTTGCAACTGCAGGGCAGCAAAAGAGCGGGGAGCAGGATGGTGTGGCTGAGCAGCTTGCAGGCCTCACACAAACAATACAAAAGCTATATGAAGATTCAAGGAGGCAATGGGAGGTACTGAATGAGGGTATCCTGAAGGTGAACAGTGTAGTAGATACCCTTATTAAAAAATTTGATGGTGTCTCAGAGCGGGTGGCAGCTCTGGAAAATAAAAACTTGGAGAGAGAAGGAAGGGAGCAGAGATGGGAGGAAAGACTGCAGGAAGTGGAAAAGGCGATGGGGGGTGCCCTGCACAAGATAGAGGACTTGGAAAACAGGGGAAGGAGAAACAACCTTC
>QEPC01012026.1:1677971-1691263 GCA_003113815.1 Sphenodon punctatus | reverse complement strand
GAGAGGGGGGTTTAAAAAATATGTGGAAAGTTGGGGACTCCACAAAGGGGATGGGATAAGGGAAATTCCACACTAGAGTAATGGTCATCAGCCACCAGAGGATGTGACAGAAAAAGAGTGGCACAAGTTGATGGATATAACTGGATGTTAGAGATGTGAAAGTTGTACTTTACAAAAAATGCAAAATAAAAAAAATAATAATAAAAAAATAAAATAAAAATGGAACATGGAAAGAGCATGTCAGTACATAACAGAAAAGGTGAAGGCCCCCACCAAAGCAATTTTAGCGTTGGCAAGGCGTTCGGCAGCAGTCACTACATCTAAGGTATTGGAGAGATATAAAATTAAGGTTCGGACCGTTTTGACATATGGGCAAGAAATAATACCTGAGGACAATGTTATGGGGCTAGAGATAGCCCAAAACAAGTTCCTCAGACAGCTGCTAGGGGTACCACAAGCAGTGCCAGGGTCTGCCGTAAGGATGGAAACGGACTCCTTTTCTATCAACTGTCTGAAGAATTTGGCACTGTTGAAATTTTGGATGCGCATATTACACCAGGATAACAAGGTGTTACCCCATCTTTGCCTTATGGAGAAGCTCGGAAATGTGAGAGGGATAGTCTGCCCGTGGCTGAAGTCCCTATTTGTATATTTAGCAAGGGCGGGACTTTCTGTGCAGACGCTGTGGCAAATGTCTCTGGCATAGCAAAGAAGGCAACTAACAGAGAGGATATTGGATGCAGGCAAGGCAGGAGGATGTGGCGGCCTTGGCAGAATGGAAGGCAGTGCCCTGGCTTAGTCGGAATAAGGAATCCTTTGGATTCGAAGTTTATCTAGACGTAATGGGCTCACGAGAGCTTCGCAGGAACTTTACCAGGCTGCGATTTCAGCTCATTGAGACCTCAGTGACCCAAGCCCGTTACAATGCACTGCCAAATGACTCTCGAAGATGCATTTGCCAGGTGGGTGATAAGAAAACAATAGAACACATCTTATTCAAGTGCCCCCTGTATGAGGTTATAAGGGAAACATGGATTAATCCATTATTCCTCGGGAAGGAGTATCTGGATTTAGTCCATAAAACAAAATATATACTGAAACTTTCTAAGGAGGGTGAGTGTAATGCTGTTGCCACTTTGTCCAACTTGCGTATAAGATCAGGACAAATGAAGTCTAAAAGGATAAGGATGCATATCTGGGCTGCCTTGGGCAGTCAACTAGCATTGGCCAAAGTTATGTAGTCCCATGCACTCTAACCAGTATCAAGTCAGAGGTTGTTTCGAGTATGTCCCATTCTATTTAGGAGGGGCCAAGCTCTGCCGCAGTAAGTCCGTAGAAGAGCAAGGCAATTTGTCTCTGTTAATTTGAGTATGTTAAGTATAATGTAGATATTAGGATGTTGTATTAGCTCTAAATTCTGATTGTATATTGCAATTTGTTTATGTTTATATGTTTACTGTCTTTATTATGTACTTTTTAAAGTCCTTTTGTGGCGATGGCGAAAGCTAGCCATAAATAAACTTACTACCTTACCTGTACCTGTAAAAACCAGGAGCAGCAAATGTACGAAATCCATCTATAGATCCATCTATAAATCCATCTATAAATCCATCCATCTATACATTCTCACAACTGTCTTTGTTATACTATCTTAGGTAGGAATTTAGGATGTAAAGCAATATCTATTCTATCTTGGAAACTGTCTAGTTTCCTTCATCCAATGATAACCATGTCTCTTGGAGACCTATTATATCATACGAGGTTAAAAATTTCTTCCATTCTTCATCTACTACTTTTGTCCTAATTCCTTCAATATTCTAAGAAAGACACTTTGTTAGTTAGCTGTGATTGTCATGTTACCTGCCTTACTTCTTTATTAGATAACTTACAATTTGTAGTGTGTCTCCAATTTAACTGATAGTCATTCTGTATCTCCTCCAAGAGTTCACAGGGTTTTGGCCACAAGGGGGAGCTTGCTTTGTAAATAACTGTATGATTAAGTTGCGAGGAATCAAATAGGGATCCTCCACTTTCTATGTGATCCTTCTCTACATCTGTCATATTGGGTATCTCTATCAGGCTCCCCCTTCTAGAGCCTGCCACATCGGTATACCCTGTTAGATCCAATATCTTCCACTCAGAACATGGCTCTCCCTGACCCTCAAAATCCATAGGGATCAAGTCCTCTGCATTTGCCCATGCAGGATTATTATCTATGAGAATCGCTCTTGCTAAACTATTCTCTACTCTTTGGCTGTATATACCTGTATCCTTCAAATGCCGCCTAGCTATATTATTATTATATATTATTCATTCATTCTAATGAGTTAAAGCTTACCTCCCATCTCAGAAACCTCCCTTTGTCCATCAAAGCTTTAAAATCTCTTACCTCTGCAATTCCAAAATTCATCCTCATTGTCTTTTGACAAAACTCTATAAACTCTGTCTCATTCAAGCTTTTATATTTCAAAAAACTGAACCGCCTCCTCTTTATTAATATGAAACACCACAGCAGGGGCCCATCTTTCTTGTGTCTCCTGGGGCCATATTTTAGTAGCCTTTGATAGCCTCTTCTTCTCTAGGGCGGGTGTCTTAATTATCAATTTCTTTCTTTCCAAAAGTGTTTGTTTCTTACAGACCCTTTCTTTATCCTTAGTTGGAGTAATCTCAATGTTCTTTTGTAGAGGTGGGACCCTGGGCCCATTACCGGCTACCGGATTTACCGGTTACCGGTTCTCTGAAAACCGGATTCCCGGATTAAATCCGGTATACCGGTACCGGATTTATTTCATTGATTTCAATGGGGTGCTGTGTCCCCATTGAAATCAATGAAATAAATTAATTCCCTCCCCCTCCCCCTCCCAGGCTGCGCGGGTGGAAGGGGGGACACCCCCCACCCACCCTGCCCAGCCTGGATTTTTGTTTAAAAAAAGACTCAGAGGCGAGCCCACCCCCCAGCACCAGCGGCCGCGGCGTCCCCGCAGCCGCCGGTAAGTATGACCCGATCCCTGGGGGGGGTGTTTAACACCCCCCCAACCCCCCAGGGATCACCCCTACTAAAGTTCAGTGCGCTTACCTTGCGGAGCTCCGGCGGCGGCGGCCGGTCCGGCGGCCTCAGCGCCGGCTGTGGCTGCCGGCGTCAGAGACGCTCTAGGCCTTCCGGGGAACTTCCGGGTTTCCCCGGAAGGCCTAGAGCGTCTCTGACGCCGGCAGCCACAGCCGGCGCTGAGGCCGCCGGACCGCCCGCCGCCGCCGCCGGAGCTCCGCAAGGTAAGCAAGCGCACTGAACTTTAGTAGGGGTGATCCCTGGGGGGTTGGGGGGGTGTTAAACACCCCCCCCAGGGATCGGGTCATACTTACCGGCGGCTGTGGGGACGCCGCGGCCGCTGGTGCTGGGGGGTGGGCTCGCCTCTCGGTCTTTTTTTAAACAAAAATCCAGGCTGGGCAGGGTGGGTGAGGGGTGTCCCCCCTTCCACCCGCGCAGCCTGGACTCGGGGAGGGTTTGTTTTTTTTAAACTTCGTTGCTGGGGCTTTAAGTTTTTGCATTGCAGCCATTTTTAAATGGCTGCAATGTAAAAAAAATCTGGTACCCCGGAATCCGGTACCCGGACCGGATTACCTGGTCGAATCCGATAATGCCGGTATGCCCGGTACCGGCATTATCGGATACCGGATTTACCGGTTTTCCCGCCCCTATTCTTTTGTGGTACTCCCACTGCAGATTTTGCTTTACAATGATCTGGTGTGCTACTTAGCCGGGCCTCAGGTAAAAATCCCTGAATTTGTCCCAAGTTGCTCATGTCTTGAGCACTGATAGAGTCGACATGAATACCAATATTTTGGCAAGTTTGTGTAGCCATCTCTTTCCCTGAAGAGCTCTTTGTACCTGCTACATTTATAATAGTAGTTAACGTATTAAATTCTAACCAGAGTCCCCCTACTAGAACCTTCATTGAGAAGAGTAGATCATTGAATTGATTAACTTCTCTTCTAATTCTTTCCATTTTGTATCCAAATCTAATTCTAGTCTGATGTTTAAATCATCAAACTTCTGATTTAACGCTCTAAAATAGCATTCAATAATAGATGGATCCATACAAAGTTTCTCCTGTACATCTCCTTGAGGCAGATAAAAAGAAGCTGCATCTGGTCTCAAAGGGCAACTACTTTGCTCTTGTACAGAATGCTCTCTAGATTCTACGGTAGGAGAGAAAAAATACGTCAATTTTGGCTGTATCATAGTAGAGGTTTTTGCCCTGTAATTTTCTTTTTCAGCCCTAAGAATTTCTTCTGCCAAACTGATAGGAGCTTGTAGGCTACGTGATCTTAACTCCATCCTAAAGGCTCCCCATCAATCTATTAATCTATTTATGGGCTCAAATGTAGCTCAAACAATATTATACGAATTTTCTCTAAACAACCCTTATTTAGAGACAGTTTAAACACAACTCATGCGCTCTTATCAGTTTTAAATGCTACTCCAAAGGAAAGTCCCAGCAGCCCGGGTCCACCCTCCCTGTTCCTCAAGTATGCACACACCCCTTTCCTCAGTAAGCTGAAGGCCACACTCTGAAACGCCTGGTCAGAACACCACAGAGGTGGCGGTGCGTCTCCTCCGCTGGGTATGTTGCTTTGAAAGCGACCGGGGGTAGGGTACTGGCACTGTGGGCCCGGCTAACGGGCCCAGTCAACGGGCGACACCCTTTGAATGTTGCCCTACGGCTGGCGCCCAAGGGCTGATGCCCAAAGGGGCCCCAGCCCCTGAATAAGTACCTGCAGGGGGGAATAAACAGTCAATGAGCACTGGGAATGCCTAGGGCAGCTCTCCCTTCCCCCAGCTCTGCCCAGCAACAACCACACTGCACATCCCTGATTTAAAATCCCTGATTTGTCCCATTGATAGCTTTCAAAGTGCTCTCTCTTAACACCTCCCTTCCAAGAGATTCTGTAGCCATTTTCTATGACCGCCAGACAGATAATAAAAGAGGTTTTAACTCAGGGATGTCCTAGAAAATCCAGTACACTTGAGAAGTATGTTAGGAAGGGCATTTTCACACAAGACACTCCCACCCTCTACCCCCTCACCCCAACCCATTATACATGTTACAGGGCACCCATAGGGCAACATTGCAGCCCTGCAACATGTATAGTGGGTGGGTGATGGGTGAGTAGTGGGTGGAGAGTGTCTTGTGTGAAAATGCCTGAAGAGTGAATGGTTTAAAAAGTGATTTACTTTAATGTTATCCATGCCCCCAAGATTGGTAGATTTAACCTTATAGTGCTTCTAATGGCAATGTTATAGCTACCTTTTTAGATCCAATTCAGAAAGACTATAACTATTGATGTTAAAATGCATGAGGACCTAAGAGCTGCCCTAAACACTGTGGTTTTAGTATGGTGTGAGAATTGTTGAGTGAAGTGAGGAAACTGGTTGCGATATGTTAACATGTCATTTTATCTGCTGAATCAGAGTTTTTATATACTTTTTTTTCAAGAGGAGGACTTTCCATAGTCTCTGCTCCTTGCAGCCTCCAATTAATTACATTTTAGATAGAATCGGATTCACACTAACCACTTCCTGTTGGTAGGCAATAAGGCTCAGTGGCCATTTTGGAAAGTTACTTTTTGAAACAAGTGTTAAAAGGCTGGGAAAACGTGCCTCGTAAGCATCAAGGCTTTGAAAATTCTGGATAATAAACCCACTTTTATTTGTGAGTGCCAGTGCTATAGACATCTCTTTTGTAATACCATAATATCTTAAGCTTTTTGAAATCCTGTGAACATGTGGCTTGTTTACCCATTCTATAAATGTACGTTTTGCAAACGCATTAGAAAAGATGATGCCACTTCATTTTTTCCCCCTTCACTGTAAATAAAAAAACCTTAGTCTGAAGCAGTTTTCCTTGGCTATTGTTAACAAAACAAGTAAGTTACTGTTAAGAAACAAATGCTAAGATTCTTTGATGCTGAATGCCACTATCTGGTGGTATTTACATAAAAAGTTTGATCGTAATCTCCATAAAAGTTGATATCCTTTTAATAAACTAGATAGGAAATACAAATCACACTAATATAAAATGAAAGGAGATAACAAAGAGAATCCCTTTTAGCTAACAAACCTGTGTATCTCTTGAACTTTTAAACACTATAAACATCCAGAGCAGTTTATTTTTAAAGAAAGCATTCTTGCACTTACACTTTCCACAAACGACATTTTAAACAAAACACGTACAGCAGAACCACCAAGAGATCCGTTTTTTGTTGGTGTAAGTTGCTGCTGTGTTGACATCAAGGAGTTTGGGCATAAACACCAGTGGAGAATTTGGCTCTGGCACTTTTCAATATCTGCATTAGTGACCTACCTGAGACTTCTGCCACAGATCTGTATATGCTGATGGCATTAGACTTTGAAGCCTCATTAAAAATCCACCTGTTGGCATGAACTGATTTCTATTGCATATGGTGCTTGCTGCTGAATGCCTCACATGATGAAAACATAAGTGATGGCAGGGTGCCGCCGTCACAAGTTGCTCCAGTCTAGGAAAGCACTGGCAACCCCATCAGGATCAGGTCTGGCTGCAGAACAAATGTTCATGTAACTGGACCTCCAGGATCACAGCCCAGGCCAACACACCTGGGAGAACGCTGGAGCAAACATCTGAATTGCCCCCAACAAACATGCTGATGGTCTGCAGCCCAAAGCAGGGTCAGGCAGGCCACCATCACATTTGTTAACACCCAATGTCTGTTCTGTGTGCAGTTCATCTTCAACACACCTCTGAGTCCTGGGGATTAAACATGCTACACTTCAGACATTGGCTGAAGCTTGAAGCTCATCTAGTCTCTCAGCATCTCATTGGATAGGTCGCAAACCTGTTATAACTGGGTGTCAAAATCAGGGCCCACAAAAACAGCTTGGCAAACTTACTAGATCAGCCTGAGGGATTCAACACTTGTAGCCTCTCTATTCTGCTGTGGACTTGTCTGTCACACACAAGACTAATTGATGTGCAGCTTTATGCAACTATGAAGATTAGCTGACACCTGTGCCTTGACTGCCAGTGCTGCATAACATTGCTGCACCATACGTCCAGTGCAATGAGACCTCAATCAAAATGGTTACAGAGGCTGACGCCTCACCTGTACCGTTTTCAGACCTTTTCTGATCGGATTTGGTTGGATATTTTGGCTGGGGTTGACAGCTGGAGGGGAGGATTTTTTGGGATGAGGAGGGGAGTTTATTAATCTATATAGCACCAGCAATGTACCCGGTATTGTACAATTGTAAGAGATAGGTCACAGTCTAGGAAAGAAAAAGGAGAGAGGAACATAGGGAGAGACAGGGACACATTCATGAAGCGGAGAAGTTGCAGGTGCACATACTTAGTTTAGGGTGCTTGCATACATTACCAGGGGGTGGGGGGAACTTCTGTAAGGGAAAATAATGTCACTATTGTCATGGGAATTAATGCACATAGAAGTGCGCTGGTCCGCTTTTCTCCCATGAAAAAACTTGCAAGTGACTGGGTCCACACTCATGGGTGTTTTCACTTGTTCTTACAGGAGAAATGCGAATAATACATTTTTACGTGCGCTAATTCCCACGACAATAGAGACATGATTGCCCTCCCTTCCCCCAGGTAACATGTGCCCTTAGTTACAGGGGAGGAGGAGAGCATGTGATTGGACAGTAGACGGAGCATCCGTGAACAATTTCTGGCTGTGAGGCGTTAGAGAGAGCCTGTCTGAAGAGGTGGGGTTTTAGGAGGGGTTGGGAGGGAAGGAGCAGATTGAATGCATTCAGGAAGAGAGTTCCAGGCATAAGGAGCAGCATAGGAGAAGGAATGAAGACATTTCTGGAGTGGGAGATTCTGGGGCAGGTGGGGTGGTAGAAGACGAGGAGCAAAGTTCCCAGATGGGAATGTAGTGGGAAACCAGTGCAGAAGGATGGGGAGTGGAGGTATAAGCAAGGTAATAAGCAAGGCCATGAAGAGCCTTGAAAGGAAAGACAAGGAGCTTGTGCTGAATGCGAAAGGAGAGAGGGAGCCAGTAGAGGAAGAAAATTGGGGGCTGAGCATGATCAAAGCAACAGGCGAGCTTGATGACCTTGGCAGTGGAGTATTGAATGGAAGTGAGAAGGGCAAGGGGAGAACAGCGAAGGCTAATAAGAAGGAAGTTGCATTAGTCAAGGCGAGAGATTACTAGTTTTTGCAGTGAAGGTTTTAGCACATTCCCATCCTGCATGACTTTTCAGTGACTTCTCAGTGGCAGAACAAATTGGCATTGTTAGTTGTATCTGGCCGCTTCCTTGTCAAAGGCCCAACCATCTCTCCTCTTGACTTTAATTTGCTACAGTACCTATGGAACCTTTTGGATAATTTTGCACTAGACCAGGCATTGTACTTCCAGTGCTCTTAAATGGGCCTGTACTGGAATCAGTCCTAACTGCAGGTGTTTTGAAGTTCAAACGGTGATGCCCATCATTGAGGACTACCCCAACTGGACAGGGGTCCTGGTGTGCTAAATGATATTTTTGTCTGAGATAGCCATTGCTTGGTGTGTCCTGTTAAAAACATGCTAAATAAATAGTTCACTTGTATTCAATTCAATATCAAATAGTTGTATTTCAACTATTCAAATAGTTTGAAAAATGTCAGTGGAAGATTGGGTCCCTAAATGGGCAGTGCCTGGTATGTCTACATCTTTATCTCAATCCCAATAATACTTGGAGGACAAGAAGAAAGTTATTAGCTTAACAGATATTAATGCCAAATTTACTACATGCAAAATTGTGAAAAAACACTGGACTATCCACTTGAAGTTTCTGAACTATTGACCACGATTTTGAGGATGTATCTAACTTGGACCCTAATCCTAAAATAATTTACTCATAACCAATTGCTTTTAAAATTGAAGTCTTGTTAAGTTTTGGACTTGGATTTTCAAACACATTAAAAGGAGGTTTTCCGTACTATTTTATTTTTATTTATATTTATTTAGAGTTTTGCTACCCTGCCCCTCCTGCCACAGGCAGCTCGGGGTGACTTACAATCTTCAAAACAAACATTAAAACAATTAAAATACAACTAAAAGGAGGACAAAAAGAAAGATAACCCCTACCCAACAATCCACCCCCTCACCCATCTCCCCCGCCAAATGCCTGGCGGAACAGTCAGGTCTTACAACTTCTCCGAAAAGGGGGGAGATCTGGGGGCCAAACGGGCCGCCACTGGAAGGGAGTTCCACAGCCGTGGTGTGGCCACTAAAAATGCCCTCCCCTGCGTGGCCCCACGGAAGACTTGGGGGACCTCGAGCAGGGTGCCCCCAGATGACCGCAGGGGTCGGTCCAGCACCCGAGGAGTGAGGCGGTCCCGCAGATAGGTAGGGCCTAGGCCGTTTAGGGCTTTATAGGCCAAAACCAACTCCCAAAACTATGGGAGTTGAGCACCTAAATTCCCTTGGCTCCATTGAAAATCCCAGCAGAAAGAATAATGTTGATTCAGTTTAGATACTTTTAATATATTCACCAGTATTTATCATTGAAAAAAAAATTAAGAAAAAGACTTTAAAATACAAGTTTATATGATGGTTTCTTTAGCTTTCTCTGAAATGTATCCTGAGGTTCTAGTACCACAACATAAAGAAACCTTCATTTTACAACTTTTGTGAATAGTTGTGGTGTGTTATTTTTTTTTGTTTGATGCCCCTTTCACCAGGCAGAAGTTTATCCTCCTAGACGTGAGTAGTGCTAGTTGTAATGAGCACACCTCCACTCCAGGGGCCCAACACACTCTGTGCCCACTCAGGTGACTCCTACCTGCCTGCCCTGTTTTCCAGCACATCACTATGCTGCAGCACACCAGTTGGGAGACACCACAGTATACAACTGGCAAAGGGGTGAGGGGGATGCTGGAGACATACTTTAGGATCAACTTGCAGTGAGGCAAACTTTCATTGCCTCTCCCTTCCCCTTTCTGCCAGTGTCGCTAGGAGTGGTACGCTCAAAGGTGTGGGTATATACTATACACCTTAAAAAATTGAGTTAGCCAGGGTGCAGAATTTGACTTACTCAGTTCAAGAAGCAATACAATTATTAGGTCTGGGTAAAATGGGTTGGAGTGTCCAGGATGGGGGGGGGGGGGGCGGATATTTATTTATTTAAAAAACTTATTACCCCACCTCTCCTGCTACAGGCAGCTCAGGGCGGCTTACAACAATAAAAAAACAATTAAAACATCATAAAAAGGAGGACACAGAGAAAACAACTGCCCCCTACCACCTCCAATCATTCCTCTCCCCCGCCAAAAGCCTGGTGGAACAGCCAGGTCTTGCAACTTTTCCAAAAAGAAGGGAGGTCCGGGGCCAGCTGGGAGTTCCACAGGCGCAGCCACCAAGAATGCCCTTTCCTGTGTGGTCACCTGAGAAACTCGGGGGACCTTGAGCAAGGTATCCCCGGATGACTGCAGGGTCTGATCCAGGACACGGGGAGTGAGGCGGTCTTGCAGATAGGCAGGGCCCAGACCATTTAGGGCTTTATAGGTTAAAACCAACACCTTGAATTGGGCCCGGAAAACCCCTGGCCCCCAGTGCAGAGAGCAGGAATTATGGCTTTGGGTTAGGAATGGATTTAGGATCGGGGCCAGGACGTGAGAAGAGGAGCAAGGCCAGAGGGGAAATGGAGACAAGACCAGGAAAGAAGTACAGTAGCTGGAAAGGAAACATGATGATGGACAGGGTCAGCCCCAGGCATGTGCCACATGTGCAACCGCACATGGCCTCGTGGCCAGTTGGGGCCCCATGATTGCCTAACTGGGAGGCAGGATGCAGCCAGTTTCTCCCCCAATAAGTTCTGCCTCCCCTCCCTGACTCCAGTCCCCATCCCTCAGCTGCCTCTGCAGACAGGATCAGACTGGGAGATAAAGCTGTTTGTTTACAAACAACTCCCCAAGTGAGTGATCAGACAGTTGTTACCTTGTAAAGAAGGTTCTTCGAGATGGGTCCCAGTGTTCTCACAACTGGGTTGTGCATGCTCACCCTATTCAAATAATAGACCACATGATGGTCTCGAGCTCCTCTAGTATAAAAAGCACAGTTCCTTCCAAGCCTTTCTAGAAATATAAGAAAAGAATTCCATGTGGGGCTGGAAGGGTGGGTGTTGTGAGAATGTTTAGAACCATCTCAAAGAGCCTTGTTTACAAGGCAGCAACCTTCTGTCCTTCGAGTGGCTCCTCACAGGCCATTTTTACATGACTCTGCCAGGTGGGGGTCCATGGGTGTGCGTGGACGGGGCATGTAGATGGCCGCACACACATCCCCACTCACCCTCAATCACCATGGATATGTGCACTGCATAGTTCACATGGGACTCCCCCACCCATGAACACGCAGAAATCTGCGTGTTCATGTGTGGGAGAGGCCCGTGTAAAAAGGGCCACATTCTCACAACTGTCTTAGTTATACTATCTTAGGTAGGAATTTAGGATGTAAAGCAATATCGATTCTATCTTGGAAAATTTGCAAATATGGTTCTGAGATTATTATGGCTGCTATTTCACTAACTCTTCTTAATGAAGTTACTGCTAACAGGAATACTGTCTTTAAACCTGCACTGCATAACCTGTTCATTTGCGCCCCCGCCCCCCTATAATCAATTCACGCTGCCCTGGGGGCACAGATTAAATGGTTATGGGGGTCAGCATGGATTGTTTATAGGGGCGGGGGTGCAAATAAACTGATTATGGGGTGGGGGGCAGCATGAACTGATTATGGCGACACAGCTGAATTTTATTTATTTATTTTCTAAATTCCTACCCCGCCCCTCCTAAAAACAGCTTGGGGTGGCTTCCAACGATAAAAAATACATATAAAAAATATATAAAACAATTAAAAACATATCAAAAAATACAATTCAATATTATACAGGGCCCGGGAACTCACTAAAACCGTAAATAAGGTAGGGGAGATAAAACCCTCTAACCCACCCTCCCCCCGGCCCCAAAGGCCTGGGCGAACAGCCAGGTTTTACATACCTGGAATGTCAACAGGCTTGGGGCCAGGCGAGCTTCCTCCGGAAGGGAGTTCCAAAGGCGCGGCGTGGCCACCGAAAATTCCCTCTCCATTGTGGCCCCCCGCTTAATGCGGGGGACCTCCAGGAAGGCACCCCCGGAAGACCAAAGGAGCCTCTCTGGGGCACAGAGGCCGAGGCAGTCCCTGAGGTACGAGGGGCCCAGACCGTGAAGGGGCTTATAGATCAATACCAAAACTGTGAACCTAGCTCGGCATACTTTTGGCAACCAGTGCAGAGTCCGGAGCACAGGTGTAATGTGCTCCCGACGACCTGTCCCTGTAAGGAGGCAGGCCGACGCATTCTGCACTAGCTACAGCCTCCGAACCAGGCACAAGGGAAGCCCCACGTAGAGCACGTTGCAGTAGTCCAGTCTCGAGGTGACGAAGGCATGGATGATGGAGGCTAGGTCTGGGTCAGAGACGAACATATGCAGCCTCCGCACCAGGTGCAACTGGCTCCAGCTGCCGCTCCAGGCGGAGATCCGCGTCCAATATCACCCCAGACTCTGGACCTGCTGAGCTATAGGAAGGTGAACCCCCCCAATCGGGGGGCCACTACCTCCCTTGCTCCCTCGCTCTCGCTCTCCCCACCAACATCACCTCTGTCTTATCGGGGTTGAGCTTCAGTCTGCTCTCCCACATCCATTCCGCCACGGCCTCCAAACACTTTTTATTTTTATTTTTTTATTGTTTTGTATTAAAACATTTGATATCCCGCCCCTCCTGCCAAAGGCAGCTTGGGGCAGCTTACAATATATAAAAATACACATAGAAATACACAAACAAGAAACATAAAACATCCAAAAAAGCGGGGAAAGGGAAAAAATGGGGGGTAGCTGGGATAGCAACGAGACAGCCGGGTTTGGGTCAGTTGAAAAAGAGAGGTACAGCTGAGTATCATCACCATATTGGTGACATCGCACCCTGAACCCTCTCACGACCTTCCCCAGGGGCTGCATATATACATTAAACAATAATGGAGACAGAATGGAACCCTGCGGAATGCCGCATGATAAAGCGCAGGGGCAAGATGCCTCCTCCCCCAGCACCACCCGCTGGCTTCTCCCTGAGAGGAATGAACAGAACCATTCAAGAACAGTCCCATCCAGGCCCCCCAGGTCATGCAGCCGTCTCAACAGCAGCCCATGGTCCACGGTATCAAAAGCGGCCGAGAGATCTAGCAGGATGAGAAATGTTGAACATCCTGCATCCATCTCCCGGCGGAG
>QEPC01012026.1:1594481-1605604 GCA_003113815.1 Sphenodon punctatus | reverse complement strand
TGAGTCCTTCCCTCCTCCCTGTATATATTCCATCCCTGATTCCCTTCCCCTGTTTTTGGATTTATTTAGAGTAGGATTAGATTGATTTAGGTTTCATTTCAGTTTTGTACCCCTCCCTGTGTTGTTTGGTGTGAGCTGTCTGTGTCCCCCCCACCCCATCCCTGTGTAATATATATATAGATAGATAGATAGATATTAGATAGTTGCTATAGATATAGATAGTTGTAGGAGTTAGCTTAGTTATAGAGATAGATAGAGATAGTGTGTAGTGATTCAGTTTTATAGTGTATTTGTAGGACTAGGCCTTTATAGTTAGTTATTAGATATTCCATTTAGTTCCATAGGTTTTAGAATAGTTAATAGCAGTTAAATTTAGTGTAGATATATATATATTAGATTAAAATGTGAATAAAAATAAAAATTATCTATCTATCTAAAAAAAAATCTTTGTGTGCATTCTTGGGTTAGAAGAAATCGAGAAGGTAAGTAGGAGAGGCTGATATGCTGCCCGTAAGGCAGCACAGAGGGGTAAAAGACTGGATAGGTCAAACTCAGCTGGTAACAGATATAACTTTTATAATAACTTTTTAAAAAACAAACATTAACAATATAACAAGATTATTAGTGTCTCAGGGCCAAATGATACCGATACCGAAAATAAAATCTTCAAAATCGGTATCGATGTCGGCACCAATATAGATATCGATACCAATTTCCAAATGTTCGGCTGAACTGAACTCCGCCGAACCGAACAACTGAACCCGAACTTGGTTCCCGAACCGAACGCTGAATATCCGAACCGCATTCTGTTTGCACATCCCTAGAACCAACTGTCACAATGGGCAATCCATTCCCTGTTGTTCACTCCCAGCTCCCGACAGTAAGGAGTTCATCTCATAATCTACTTGGCTAATAGCCATTAATGGACATACTCTCCAAGAACTTATCAAGTCCTTTTTAAAATCCAGCTATACTACTGGCCTTGACAACATCCTCTGGCAACAAATTCCATAAGTTAATTATGCACTGAGTGAAAAAGTACTTCCTTTTATTTATTTTAAATCTGCCAGCAGCTAGTTTCATGGAGTGTCCCCCAATTTTAGTACTATTTGAGAGGGTAAATAACTGTTCCCTATCTACTCATTCTACACCACTCAAGATTTTATAAACCTCTATCATGTCCCCTCTCAGTCTTCTCTAAGCTGAAGAGACCCAGCTTGTCAAGCCTCTCTTGTTGCTCTCTTGACAAAATGCCTTCTGTTGCCTGTTAGTTGGCAGGACTGGTCGCCAGAGGAGATGCCTTCATATGAATAAACGGGCTCTGCCCCACTCTATGACTGCTACAGGGAATGCATTGCTGGTTATAGATAGGTGACTCCAGCTTAGAGACAGAAACAACACACATGAGATTCCATTGAAAGTGCAGTCTGTATTATATTAGCATTCTACGAAGAACATAGTAATCAACACACAACAGCAGATTCAAATAGGCAACTGCCAAAGAAACTATTCTACAGATTGTCACTGGGAGGGGGGCGTCGCACACTCGTACGGGGCAGACACTCACGACTGAGGCTCACCCTGGCCTTGGGGCGACTAGCGGGGGGAACAATGCCTGTAAGGATAGAGTGGTGACCTTCACCTCTACTGAAAGAGAGCAGGCCTCTATCATCATAGGGCACTCGGGACACAGGTGAGCCAAGGCCCGCCCCAAAGCACATATGCTCCAAATGCTCCACGGGATGCAGGGAACAGGGAGAGTCTGTGAGGCGGTCTGTGAATGGGTCGAGGAGGGGGACCTGATGAAGGGCAGGCAATGGGACACTCACACAGGGGAGGACATAGCCCAGGAAGGAAAGAGGGGTGAGGAGGGTGCCACCACACTCCACTCGTGCACACAGACACTCACCAATTCACCCGAAGGAAGTCTCAATGGGGTCCACACGTCCAGGGCTAGGTTCTCGCTCTCTCTCACTCTTTCGGGTCACACACGTTTGAAATGCTCAGTCAAGGGGTGGGGTGGGGGCTGGTCTCTGCAATCACCAGCGCCACTGCACTGGTGGTGCTGGACTTTATCTGGCAGGCCCTGCCCCTGCCTGTCCCTGCAGACACTCCAAGCATCACGGGATGGGCGGGGGCTCTCCCATTCTCTGTGCTGGTGCTGGGGGCGTGGCTTGAGCTTGGGGCTGCAGGCTGGGGGCTAATGTGGCTGCTGGGGGTGGGGCATTGGGCCGCATTGTCAGGAGAGGGGCTGCTGAGCATTCCCGCAGGGTTCCTTGGCGGGGTTGCAGTCGCCGTAGACGTGTGGAGCTGACACAGATTCACATAAGCAGATTCACCAGTCTGCTTCAATACTTCACAGGAAAAGGCTGTAACACAGTGGCTAGGCTGGGAGCTAGGGGTGTGCAATTAGTTTTTGTTTTTATGAAAACGAAAACAAAAATCTCATTTTTGTTTTCATTAAAAAATGAAAGAAATAACAAAAAAATATATATTTTTTCATTTTTGTTATTGCCTGGCCCCATTTTGGAGGGGAAACCTGGTAAACAACTTCTGGGAGGGGAGGAGGGAGCAAACACCATGGAGCAAGGAGACATGATTGACTTCTCTGCTGACAAATGGGCATTGCAAGCATACATCAGACAGTGGCACGGCACTTTTTGATTGCTCAATTCTTCCAGCCTCCCAGAACCAATTACAGAGAACTCTGGGAGGGCACTGGGAAAGCATCCCCCCAACTTGCCACCCCTTGGCTGCCTTACCTGGTGCTTAGCCGAGTGGCCATAAACAAGCATGGCCTCCCAATGCTTCCCACCCCCACACCTCCCTAGCCAACCCTCTACCACCACTCCCTAGGAGTGGTTCCACTGCAAGGGCAGCTGGGTGGGCAGTGAGGCAGGCACAGAGAGACTGACTGCGTCCACTGCCTTACTGGAGGAGGGGGTGAGCTTAGTCAGCCTGGCCTCCAGGGCCTGTTGCTTCTTGCTGCCGGTGCCACTTGTGCACGCATGCGGTACGACCAGTCCAGAGGTGCTGCTATCAAACACACCAGACACCCAAAATACAGCTAGCCTATTAAGCGCATTATGCCATGAAAAGAGATCTATCTATCTATCTATCTATCTATCTATCTATCTATCCCAATTCAGTTGTGCCTCCATAATCAGTTTGCGCTGCCCCCATCCCGCCCCGCCCCCCATATAATCAATTCACGCTGCCCCCCACCCATGAGCATTTAATTTATGCCCCCAGGACAGCATGAATTGATTATATGGGGGGCGCAATTGAACTGGTTATGGGGTGCGGGTTTAAAGACAGTATTCTTGTTAGCAATAACTTCATTAAGAAAAGTTAGTGAAATAGCAGCCATAATAATCTCAGAACCATATTTGCAGATTTATTTTCCAAGATAGAATAGATATTGCTTTACATCCTAAATTCCTACCTAAGATAGTATAAGTAAGACAGCTGTGAGAATGTGACCCTTTTAACACGGGCCTCTCCCACCCATGAACACGCAGATTTCTGTTGTTCATGGCTGGGGGAGTCCCGACTTCCGTGTGAACGACATGGTGCATGCACCCATGGTGAGTGGAGGTGCGTGCATGCCCGCCTAACACGCATCCCCACTCAGGCTCCCACTTGCACGGAGCAACCAGGGGAAACGGCGGTTACTCCGTGGGTGTGGATGAGTGGGGGGTGAGTGGGGATGCGTGTGCAGTGGTGTGCATGCACCGCTCATGCGTCGGTGCGCCCACAGACCCCCCCCACCCAGCAGAGCCATGTAAAAATAGTGTGTGAGGAGTCACTCGAAGAAGAACAGAAGGTTGCTACCTTGTAAACAAGGTTCTTTGAGATGGCTCAGAATATTCTCACAACACCCACCCTTCCAGCCCCGCATGGAACTTTTTCTTATATTCCTAGAAAGGGTTGGAAGGAACTGTCATTCAGAGGGGGTGAGTCAGTGCTTTTTATACTAGAGGAGCTCGAGACCATCATGTGGTCTGTTGTTTTAATAGGGTGAGCATGCACAACCCAGTTGTGAGAATGTTCAGAGCCGTCTCAAAGAACCTTCTTTACAAGGTAATAACCTTCTGATCACTCACATGGGGAGGAGTTGTCCCCGCTGCTGGTGCTGCTGGCGCACTACTAGGAGGCAGAGGGCAGAGGCAGGTGAGGGATGGGGACCGGAGCCAGGGTAGGGAGGCAGAAGAACTTATTGGGGGAGAAACTGGCTGCAGCCTGCTGCTCAGTCATGCAAGCACGGGGCCCCAGCTGGTTGCGGGGCCATGTGTGGCCGCACATGTGGCACATGCCTGGGGCTGGCCCTGTGCATCGGCCCATCCCCGTTAGGAGACAAGCCACCATGTTCTGCACTAGCTGCAGTCTCCAAACCAGCACCAAGGGTAGACCCACATAGAGTGTGTTACAGTAGTCCAGTCTCGAGGTAATAAAAGCATGGATGATCGTAGCCAGATCAGAGTCCGAGACATACGGCCTAAGCTGATGTACCAGATGTAACTGGTGGAATGCCCCCTTTGCCACAGCCGCCACCTGGACATGCAGGCAGAGCTGCGGATCCAGGAGCACCCCCAGACTCTGAACCTGAGATACCAGGGGAGGATGGACCCCATCAATGATGGGGGCCACCGCTCTCTCGGCTTTCCCCACAACCATCACCTTCATCTTGTCAGGATTTAACTTCGAAGTGGCTCACCCTCATCCAATCCCCCACAGCTGCCAAACACCAGGTAAGCACCAAGACTGCTGGGCCTGAGTCTAATGAAAATGAGAGATATAGCTGGGTTTCATCAGCATATTGATGACACCTCACCCCAAACTCCCTGACAACCTCCCCCAAAGACTGCATATACACATTGAAGAAGAGCGGGGACAAGATGGAACCCTGTGGGATCCCACATGTGAGACCCCGGGGAGAAGACGAAAAATCACCCAGGACCACACGCTGGGTTCTCCCAGCCAGGAAAGAGTGGAACCATTCAAGAACGGTCCCGCCAATCCCTGCCCGGTCCCACAGCCGAGTCACCAACAACTTGTGGTCAATGGTATCAGACGCAGCTGAGAGATCTAACAGGATCAACAGGTTATTCCTTTAACCCCTCCCCTGTCTGTGTAAGTGTCAGTCTTTGTAGATTTCAGCAAGCATCAACAAAAGTCTAAAAGCAAGAATTTTCCCAGAGTGAACTTTCTGACTATGGTTCCAAGAGGAAAAGAGGTCAGGAATGGATGGTAAAAATAAAATGAGGGCAAATCTTTCCTTGAAAAGGTAAAGTTTTTTAAATAGTTTTGGCAAGCTTGGCTTCCAGTTCCACAGAAACAGAAGTGAAAGCAAGGACAAGGAGCAGCCTGCTAACGCTGACTCACAGCATGCCCAGGTTATGGAGGTGGGTGGGGCAACCACATTCCTTCTCAATTATTGCTTACCTAGGGGTATATCATACAAAGAGACTGTACTGCAGAGAGCTGGGTGGCACCTCTGGGACATACAATTGTAAAAATTACTGATCACTGATAAAGACCCCATTGAATTTCTAGGGCATCACACAGTGACCAGGAACAGGAAACTAGATACAAAGCAAGGGAGACTTCGGTTCAGATAAGGTTTTAAACAGCCTCACCTACCTGCTGAGTTTGTTGGGCTGTACGGGAGGAATGTAGAACTCTGCAGAATCTGAGGATAGGTTCATGGCATACAAATGAATATATTGCTAGAGATGGAATGGTTGAGATGATATTTTTTATATTGGACCAACTTCTGTTTTGTGAGTGTGTGCACATTTTTGAGCCATAAAGGCCCATTCGACAGGTTTTATTTTTTACATGCCTGGTGTGGTCAGAAATCTTGCATGCTTTCACCAATAGATGTTGGTCGAATAAAAGACATCGGCTATTTGTCTCCCATCTCTTACATTTGGAACCAGTGCAGCAATCCCATTCTGACTACACTAAATTGCGATAGCAGAGCGGATGACCAATTTAGCCCAGAAAATTTCATCTAACATTGGGCTATAAAAACTACTTCATAGACAAAATGCTTCTGATAATGGTATAAATGGTATTAAGCCACCCCGTGCTGCTTTAGCAGGAGGGGCGGGGTATAAATCTATTAAATAAAATAAATAAATTTAAAAAAGTATTATGAGAAAAGAGCAAAGAATTGTGGGAAAAATTCCTGTATAAAACTGAACAAGAAACTTAACTGGAATAAGGAAAACAGTATTATCTCTCAGGCTACTCAGACCGCTTTCTCACAAGACAAAATACGCACCATTTACCTCCGGGAAAAATTCTGGGAGGCAAATGCTGTGCGGCTTTCGTCACGTAGGAAAACAAAGCTGCCTAGCTTTGGCTCTGATCATGCAGAGGATGCAGAGATGGAAAGTAGCCAGACTTGTAGGAATGGTGTCAGGAAGGCAAAAGCACAGAATCAGCTTAGGCTAGCGAGGGATGCTAAGAAACAAAAAGGGGTTTTTCAGGTATGTTAGAAATAAGAGGAAAGAAAAACGAAGTGGTAGGTCTGCTTCTTGGTGAAGATGGTGAAATGTTAATAGGTGACAAAGAAAAGGCTGCGCCCAACTTGTAAGTAGCATGATTGATGAGGGGGAAGGATAGATAAAGAGTTGGTCAGAGAATACCTAGCTACTCTAAACAAGTTCATGTCTTTGGGGCCGGATGAATTACATCCTAGGGTACTGAAGCAACTTGCTGATGTACTCTCAGAACCACTGTCAATCATCTTTGAGAACTCTTAGAGAACTGGTGAGGTGCCAGAAAATGAGAGACCGGTAAATATTGTCCCTGTCTTCAAAAAGGGGGGAAAGGAGGATCCGGGAAACTATAGACTGGTCAGCCTGACATCGATACCTGGAAAGATACTAGAACAGATTATAAAGCAGTCAATCTATAAGCTTCTAGAAAACAGTGCAGTGATTACTAGAAGCCAGTATGGATTTGTCAAGAATAAGTCATGCCAGATGAATCTTATCTCCTTTTTTGATCAATTTACTAGCTTAGTGGATCATGGGAATGCCATGGACATAATATATCTTGATTTCAGCAAAGCATTCGACAAAGTCCCCCAAGATAGTCACATTGACAATTTGGCAAAATGCAGGTTAGACGATAACACCATTAGGTGGATTTACAGCTGGTTAAAGAACTGTACTCAGAGAGTGCTCATCAATGGCTCCTCATCAATGTGGAGGGAGGTGTCGAGTGGGGTGCCGCAGGGCTCTGTCCTGAGTCCAGTACTGTTCCAACATCTTAATAAATGACTTGGATGAGGGAATAGAGGGAATGCTTATTAAATTTGCAAATGGCACAAAACTGGGAGGGATAGCTAACACATTAGAAGACAGAAATAAAATGCAAAATTTATTTATTTTTTATTTATGTTAAACATTTATTACCCTGCCCCTCCTGCCACAGGCAGCTCATGGTGGCTTACAATAATTAAAAACAATTAGAATAAAATATCATAAAAGGAGGAAAAAAAGAACACATCCTGCCCCCCACCCCCACCCCACCCATCTCCCCCGCCAAACGCCTGGTGGAACAGCTAGGTCTTACAGCTCCTCTGAAAGGAGGGAAGTCCCGGACCAACCGGGCCTCTACCAGAAGGATGTTCCACAGTCGTGGTGCAGCTACCGAGAATGCCCTCCCCTGCATGGCCCCCTGAAAAACTCAGGGGACCTCGAGCAGGGCACCCCCGGATGACTGCAGGGGCCGAACTAGGACCCGGGATCGAGGAGATCTTGATAAGTTGGAAAACTGGGCTGAAGCTAATGAAATGAAGTTTGACAGAGATAAATGCGGAGTTCTGCAATGAGGTAAGAAAAATCAAATGTACAAATACAGGATGTGGGATATTTGACTTGCAGAGTGATGCAGCTGCAAAAAAGGCTTATGCAATTTTAGGCTGCATTAACAGAAGCATCGTTTCCAAATCACTAGAAGTAACAGTTCCACTCTATTCTGCGCTGGTTAGACCTCATCTGGAGTACTGTGTCCAGTTATAGGCACTGTACTTTAAGAAGGACAAATTGGAATGGTTTCAGAGGAGGATGACAAATATGGTCAGGGGTCTGGAAACCAAGTCCTATGAGGAAAGGTTGAAAGAGCTGGGTATGTTTATCCTCGAGAAGAGAAGACTAAGGGGAGAGATGATAGCAGTCTTCTACTACCTGAAGGGCTGTTACGAAGAGGATGGCAAAGACTTGTTCTTTCTTGCCCCTGAAGGCAATACTTGAAATAATGGGCTCAAACTACAAGAAACAGATTTTGGTTAAACGTTATTTATTTATTTAACAATTTTTTGTCCCACTCTTGCCGCCACAGGCAGCCCAGAGCAGCTAACCATAAAAAATATAAATATAATAAAAACAATTTAAACATTTTAAAACATAAAACACAAAACCGGGGGGGAAAACCCACTCCCCCCACCCCCTCCTGACCCACCTCATACCCCTCCCTCACCAAATGCCTGACGGAACAGTCAGGTCTTACAGCTCCTATGGAACGTCGGGAGGTCAGGGGCCAGATGGGCCCCCACCGGGAGGGAATTCCAGAGGTGCGGCGTGACCACCGAGAATTTCCTGCTCTGCGTGGCCTCCCAGGAAACCCGGGGGACCTCTAACACGGTGCCCCCAGAAGACCTCAGGGGTCGATCCAGAACCCGGGGAGTGAGGCGGTCTTGCAGATAGGCAGGGCCCAGACTGTGTAAGGCTTTATAGGTTAAAACCAACACTTTGAATCGGGCCCGGAAAACTATTGGCAGCCAGTGCAGAGGTCGGAGCACTGGTGTAATGTGCTCCCGGCGGCCCAGTCCCACCAAGAGTCGGGCCGTCACATTCTGCACCAGCTGCAGCTTCTGAGCCGTCACCATAGGTAGCCCCACATACAGCACGTTGCAGTAGTCTAACCGAGAGGTGATTAAAGCATGGATGATCGTGGCCAGGTCCGGATCCGAAACCAGTGGCCGAAGCCACCGCACCAGATGTAACTGGTGGAAGGCACTCCTCACCACAGTCTCCACCTGGAGATCCACATGAAGGAGCTGCACATGAAGGAGCACCCTCAGACTCCAAACCTGGGAGACTAATGGAGGGCAAACCCCATCAATGGATGGAGCCATTAATCGATGGAGATGTCAACTCCGCTGACCTACCCACTAGCATCACCTCTGTCTTGTCAGGATTCAGTCGCAGTTGGTTAGTCCTCATCCAGTCCCCCACAGCTGCCAGACACCGGGTAAGCACTGAGACAGCCAGGCCTGGGTCAGAAGAAAAAAAAAAGAGATACAGTTGGGTGTCATCCGCATACTGATGACACCTCACCCCGAACTCTCTGATCACCTCGCCGAGCGGCTGCATATACACGTTGAACAGGAGAGGGGACAGAACCGAACCCTGCAGGTCCCCACACAGGAGGTCTCGGTGAGATGAAAAATAATCACCGAGCACCACCTGCTGAGTTCTTCTGGTCAGGAATGAGCAAAACCATTCAAGAACGATCCTGTCCCGCAGGTGCGTCACCAATATCTCGTGGTCAATGGTATAAAATGCTGCTGAAAGATCTAAAAGGACCAATAGGGTCGATCGACCCTGGTCCTTTTCTCAGCGAAGATCATCCACCAAGGCCACAAGTGCTGTCTCAGTGCCATGCCCCAGATGAAAATCAGACTGCGAAGGATCAAGATAACTGATGTGGTCAAGATGCCCCTGGAGCTGCTGAGCCACAACCCATTCAATAACCTTCCCTAAAAAGGGAAGGTTAGAGACAGGCCAATAACTGGCAGGGGAGTCAGCGTCAAGCGATGGTTTCTTGAGCAGAGGCCGCACCACCACCTCTTTGAGACAGCTCGGCACTCTGCCCTCCCGCAGGGAGGCGTTGACCACCCCAGTCATCAATGACACCATTGTCTCCTGGCAGTTCTTAACCAGCCAGGACGGGCATAGATCTAACTCACAAGAGGTGGCTCGAACAACCCCAAGCACCCCCACTATGTCAGCGGATGTCACCGACTGAAAGTGATCCCACAAAATCTGACAAGCCAGGGCTTCTACAACCTCTACTGCAATAAGTGTGGCATCGAGCTCTCGGTGAATATGAGCTATTTTCTCTGCAAAGTAATCTGCAAAAAGGTCACAGCGGGTGGAAGATGACTCAACCCCTGGGTTGAGGGAGGCTGGACTGACCAGTCCCTGTACAACCCGGAACAACTTCACCAGATGGGATTTTGCAGAAGCTATGAGGGCAGCAAAGAACTCCCTCTTTGCTGTCCGCATAGCCATGGCATAGGCTCGTAAACTAGCTCTATGTCGCAATCTGTCGGCTTCATTTCGAGATTGATGCCACCGTCGCTCCAACTGTTGCCCCTCTTGCTTCAGGACCCGCAGTTCCTCGGAGAACCAAGGGGGCCTGTGGGGCTGTCACCTGGGCAATGGACGCCTGGGAGCCGTATGACTGATGGCCTCCATCAGCAAGATGTTCCATAGCTTGACGAGGTCATCGATGAGACGGTCATCTAGGTCAGAGGGTAACTCCCCCAGAGCACCTAGAAACTGCACCGGGTCCATCAGCCTCTGGGGGTGGAGCATCCTAATAGGTTCCGCACCGTGCTGGGGGCAGATGTGTGCTAGAAGGGAAGTCTGTAGGAGGTAATGATCCATCCATGACAAGGGCACAGTTGATATCTCCCCCATTAACGGAGCACCTACCTCAAGGCCAGTGCAAAACATGAGGTCCAAGGTATGTCCTCCAAGATGTGTCGGGCCGTTGACCCTCTGGGACAGGCCCATAGTTGCCATGGCGGCCATGAACTCATGCTCGGCTCCCACAAGCACTGCGTCGACGTAAATGTTGAAGTCCCCCAGGACTATCGTCCTGGAGGACCGCAACACCACCTCCGACGCAGCCTCTGCCAGAGCATGCAGGGAGGCTGCTGTACTGGTAGGTGCACGGTATACCAGCAACACTGCCCAGCTGTACCCTGTCAAATCGAATACAAGGTGGAGAACTTCAATGCCTACCATGGTCTGTACTGGATACCACCTGACAGACCACCCCTCTTTAAAAATCATAGCTACACTGTCCCCCCCCCC
>QEPC01012026.1:1565405-1579204 GCA_003113815.1 Sphenodon punctatus | reverse complement strand
GCCAAGAACAAGGGAAGCCCCACGTAGAGCGCGTTGCAGTAGTCGAGCCTCGAGGTGACGAAGGCATGGATGAGGGAGGCCAGGTCCGGGCCAGAGACATACGGACGCAGCCTACGTACCAGATAAAGCTGGCGGAAGGCAGCCTTGGTTGCGGAGGGTGTAATTCCAGATGAACTCTGTATGGAGGTAACGGAGGGTGCAGTCCCTAGTGAGGTAGGAAGCCATCTAGGAAGGTGTAAGAACCGCATTGGAGGGCATATTAATGCAGGGATGGGGGGGACTATTAGTGAACCTCATACTGACCCTCTTCGTGGGCATGCCTTGCCGCTTGTGGATGTGGCAAGAGATAGGCCGACAGCACCAGACCTCCATTTGCAGCCCCTGACCCAAGTGAAAGAGGCTGTGTTACACCAAAACCAGCTGGGTATTCAGCAGTCTCCTGAAATTGAAGTCATCCAGTGTTTGGATGACGGTAGTTTCTTGTCTGTAGATGGGAAGCTAAGCCCTGGTAGGGAATATGCTGGGACATTTGGAGAGGGTAATAAACTTGCTTCCCCCTCACAGTGGACCAGAGCTAGGTATCTTAGCCCTTCTGAGGAGGGGGGTTTGACACCACCTATCCCTGAAGGGGAGTCAGGGAAGCAGCCCTCAGAGGTAGTGGGAATGCCTGGGTCTGGGAGTCCCCCTGTTCAATTTGGCCCTTAAATCTAAAGATCCATCATATTTCTGGAGATTGGTTAGGGGGTGTGGTAAGACTCGGGGTAGAACTGAGAACAAGGTGTCCGAGGTTGAATGGGTGAAGTTCTTTACCTCACTCTATGCCTTTGATCCGGGACCCCCGGTTTCCTTGCCCTTATTACATACACTCCCGAGTTGGGACCCAGTTTCAGGAGCCGAAATAGAGGCCATAATTGATGGTTTGAAGAGGGGAAAGGTGGCAAGTCAAGATGGCCTACCACCCGAGCTTTTCAAAGCCAATAAGAACTGGTGGGTTAGGGCCTTGGCGGCCTTGTTTACAGTCATCAATCAACTGGGGGATCTGCCGGAGGACTGGTTACCGGCAGAGATTGTGCCAATATTTAAGAAGGGCTCCCCTGAGGAGGCTAGGAATTATAGACCAATTAGCCTCCTCAGTGTGGTCAGTAAAATGTATGCCCGTTACTTGCTGGCTAGATTGGAGCAATGGATGATGAAGGAAAATATACTCGGTGACGAGCAGAATGGTTTTAGGGCGGGTCGCTCTACCTTTGACCATTGCTTTGTCTTGAGTCATTTGGTCTCCAAATATATGTCCTCTACGGGCCTCTATGCAGCCTTCGTGGATCTTCGAGCCGCATTCAATCTGGTTTCTCGAAACCAATTGTGGACAAAGCTCTCACTATCTACAATTGATCTGAGGCTTCTGGTTTTGATGTGGAGGCTGTATAGTAATACCTCCCTAAGAATTAGGATGGACAGTAGTGGTACCTTGTCACAGGAGATTTCCACCAATCGTGGGGTTAAGCAGGGGCGCGTGTTGGCCCCTACTTTATTTAATTACTATCTAAATAGTCTTATCCCCTCGGTTACTTCATCGAATAACTGCCCACCGAGACTGGGGACCCGTGAGGTAGCAATCTTACTCTATGCGGACGATGCCGTCCTGCTGGCTAGATCCCGTTTGGGACTATCTAGACAACTTGCAGCGCTCCATGCTTATTGTGTGCAGAATTCACTGGAGATTAATTACTCCAAAACCAAGATCATTCACTTCTCCCGCAGGCGTAAGAGGTATAAATGGGCCATAGGGACACATGAATTGGAACAAGTAAATTCCTATAAATACCTTGGGATGATCTTTCAGGCTAGTGGGTCATGGCTAGCACATGCACAAGCAACAATTGGGCAGGCCAAACTGGCAGCGCGGTCGATCTGTAACTTTTTTAGGACTAGAGGGGGTCATTTGATAACTCCAGCCATAAAGGTCTTTAAGGCTAAATGTGCTGGGCAATTACTTTATGGGGCCCAATTCTGGTCTGAGAGGAGGTTTGTCCAACTGGAAAGGGTTCAGACCATCTTCCTAAGGTCTCTTTTGGCGGTTCCTAATCATGCCCCCAATGTGGCTCTTCGTAGAGAATACGGGGTGACTACTATGGAGTCCCAGGTTTGGAGATTGGCCATTGGGTACTGGTTAAAACTGCATTTTCGCTATACGTCCCCATTAGTCGTCATGGTTTTGGCGGAAGAAAATGTTTGGGTTAGTCAGGTGAGGGCCAAGTGCTGTTCAATGGGCCTTGCATTGGACTCTTTATATTTATTGGATTTTAGGGCTCTTAGGTCTCTCTTCTTTCAAAGGTCGGCCGACATCACCATCCAAGAGGAGGATGCTACCCTTAGAGCTCTGTCATCACTGGCCCCACTTTTGGTACTTCACGAGCATCTCCCTGCCTCTGCAATGTACCTTCAGTATCCCTTGAGCCCTCAAGTGCGTAGGTGTTTTTCAATGGCTAGGCTGGCAGTTTTTCCCTCTGGTGCAACGGAGGGTCGATTTATGGGGAGACATTTGTCGGATGCTATTTGTGATTGTCCATTGCGGAAGCCGGATACCATGAAGCATATTTTGATGTATTGCGAGTGGTATGCTGGGTTACGTGCCATATGGATTTTGCCCCACTTGAACTCACATAGGAATAACCCTCAGGTATGGGTGTCATTGTTGTCTGGGCAGGTTGAGGAAATAACTAAAGATGTAGCCCTTTTTCTTTATAAGGTGCTGGCTTTAAGAAAGGGGAGGAGGCATGCTTCAGGCGAGGGAGGCGAGGGAGGCTGTCTGGTACATGTATCCTGATCTCTGACAATGTAATTCTGGTTTTTGTTATGTATTTAAAGTGTTTGTCACTTTTGTATTCCCTGACTGTGTGATGGCTGGCTACACACTGAATAAACTATTCTTCTTCTTATTATTATTATTACAAGATTCTCTGCTGGGTACTGAGAATCTGAATTTTAATTTTAATTTAATTTGATTCTATTAATTGTGTATTTTGATTTGTATTTAAATGTCTAATCTATATTTATTAATTTATAGTTATAGGCTTAAAATTTTTGTGGGTTTTAGGTTAGTTGTAAGATGTAAAATGGAGGGATATAAAAATGGTCATGTATATTATGTGTGTGTGTGTGTGTGTGCATGTATTTGTTAAACTTGTCATGGCAATAGTCAGTACAAGAAATAAAATCAATGTCAATGTCAGCAGTAAAGACAGCAAAGAGACTCCTCAGTCGAGCAACAAATGGTACAGACCCCTACCTCTCCTTCCTAGCTCATCGCAACACACCCACTCAGGGTTGCAGCAGCAGCCTGATGCAGGCACTGTTGGTCTGCAGGACAAGAAAACTGATTCCCGGGTCAAACAACCAACTTGAACCAAAACCAGGAACTGCTCACAGCCCAGCACAGGCAAGCCAGATACTACAATAGGTCAGCACGAGACCTCCCCCCTCTGGAAACAGGCACACACGTGTGGATCCAACCAACAGAAGGCACCAACAACACATGCGCCAAGGGGATCATAGAGAAAACAGTAGCCCCCAGATCATATGAAGTGACCACCCATGAGGGACGCTCCATATGTCGAAATAGGAAACACCTATGAGTGAGACACAGCCAAGGGAGGCAGCCAGAGACTCAACTGCTGCGACAGAAGGCACACCCTGGACTGACCAGGATAGGAGTGGGTGAAGAGGATGACTACAGCCTGCAGCTTTTAAATGAGGAGTCAGAGTGGGTCCAGGGACAAGTAAAGGAAAATCCACCAACACAAAGAGACACAACAGACGACACAGGAGACATTGAGATGTCCCCTGTAGAAGGTAAGGAGGGGGACCCGAAAAGAGAACCAGACTCCCCAGCGACAGAGCAGAAGGGAATCCAGAACAAACAGTCCAGGGTGGGCCACCTGCTGAGGGTGCCTGGGACTATGTAACCGATTAGAGCCCAAGGTAAAGATGCAGCTCCAGCGGTGGCCAGGTGCTAGCAACCTCTGTCCACACACACACACACACACACACACACACACACATAAAGGAGGAAAGATGTTATAGGGGGACTTGGGTATAGCCCAGGCTCAGGGAGACTGGGCACACCTCGGGCCTGAAGGGGCATGGTACAGTCCAGCCTCGTGGGAGGGGTTTTCCCTGTCTCTGCTGGCTCTCTCCCTCGCTCGGCGCCTCTCTCCCAGCCGGGCGGGCAAGCTGGCTGCACAGCAGCAACTAGCAATCGATTAGTCTTCATTTAACTTCTAACAATAAACGAGAAACTTATATAAACCTCCCAGACTCCAAGTCTTCTTGTTACACTCCTCCTCCCTCAAACTTCCCCTATTCTTCTGTAAGAGTCTGGCTGCAGGCTCAGATAAGAAGAACGTAAGGACACAGGGCCTTATTCTCCTTGGACTTATACTGGGATATTGATGCTCTTTTCACTGTCGTGAGATGTGCTTCAACCCAGATTATATGGGGTTGGTTCGTGTCTGTGGAGAAGTTCAAACCTGTAGCCCTCTTAGTTATAAACAATGGGTGTTCTTTCTCTAAGGCATGATTCGCCTCAACTACAAGCTCACTCCTCATCCCCTTTACTGCACTGAGTTTTATGCTATTGCACTAACCCTCCATTAAAGTGAATAGTGCTTCCCAGGGGCTGCCTCTTTGGCAGTAATAATTTCTGCAGTAGCAATGTTATGGTGTGCAGTATATGATTTCAGCAGCTAATGTGGGTGATTACTATTAGTGTTAGTCTCCTGTACATGAGAGGCAGCATCAGTGGTTTTGTCAATGGTCAGTCTCCCAAACCATGACTGTTTACAAACCTATGCATAGGAAGGCAGACATCACTGTTAAGTCTGTTGTGTGCTTTACTGGATTATGTAAAATACTGGGGAGAAAAGGAATAGATTCAGCAGAACAAAACCATTTCCAAAGGTCCCCAGATAGATATTTTACAAAGCAAGAGTGAGTGTCTGAGTGTAACTAAAACAAGAAGTAATGGACCCTAACTTGGGTCTTAAATGGAAAGCCTGCTGCTGGGATGTCCCTCTGAGTTGAGGAGGGTCCCCATCTCAAAACAGCATTCCTCTGATCTCCCCAGACAGACATATGTAGCAAATAAATATTCAGATAGGCTCGGTTCCTGGAAACAGTTACCCATGAATGAAATGTCTTGTACATAAAGTTGTTCGTAAGTAAACGATAGGATGATATAGTGGGCTCCGATAGCTTTCACTTTTAAAATTCTTTGCTTTAGATTTTGTTCCACAATTTATTTTCAGGGTGCAGCTAATCACTCATTGACTAGCTCCATTGCTAGCTAATATACAGTCATCACCTCCCCTTTCATCTTAAATAGAAATTTAAACAGGATTTCGAATACCAATCTCTGTTATACAATGGCCATTGAACCTTTGGTAACTGCAAAATGCAGAAAATCCAATATTTAAAGGATTAAAACCCTTTACTTTTAATACTTAATAATAGTAAAAACCTAATAACATAATACTTTTTTAAAAAATGACTTAATAGATGAGAATCACTGAGTATTCTCTCCTATGACTGTGTTCTATTGAGGCCAATATGGCCTCAATTCTCAAGGCTAAAAGTAGGCATATATACATCAGAAGAGAACTTTGCTGGCCATGTTCTGATTTAACAAGTTTTGCTTAAATATTTTTCAATTGATTTGATTATCTTGTGGATTTCAATATTTATATATGGAGAATACTGCCTATCTACACGATGCTGCCCCCAGCTTTTGCTACCATAACAATGTTAAACCTTGCAAGAAATGGTTATCTGTTCATATAACAACAGTTTTGCTTCAAATTTATATTTATTTATATCCTGCCTCTTCTGCTCCCAGAAGCTCGAGGAGGCTAACAATCAAAACACACACGCCACAATAAGGGTGATAAAATATATTTATACATTAAAATATGCAGGTTGATCATTTGTTTATGTGACCATTTTGTCTTTATCCCTATTTATCAAGGTCAGATTAATAAATGACCATCCTATAGATTATATGTATCTCTTTTGTGTATTACTCCTATATTTCTCAATTTAGCATAGCACATTCTTAGGTAAAAACTGACAATTTCTAAGTAAGAATAAAAGTCTAGAGTAAACATGTTCAAAGTGATGTTTAGTCTCTCGATTTTGGAAGCAATGCAGTACAATTATGACAAATCACTATGAACAATGAGAATATCAACATGTCTCTGTACATCCCCACCCAGGAGTTACTTGACAGATTACTGAAAAATGATAACTCTTATAAGCTATCAGTGCTACTTACATGCATAATATCAGACCTATCCACCTTGTCACTCATCATAGATATGAAGAGCTAGAGCAAACCATTGCTAACAGTCATTAATAAATCATTATAGACCTGGAATCACAAACAAAAATGTATGGGCATATTTTAATGTATACTACTACTCTTATCTATAGGGGATGAATATATTTGTTTCCAATCCTTCAGGACAGACATTGCTATGACTGTACACACACAATCCTCGAGAGTATCTCAGACTGGTTTCAAGGAAGCAGGTTCTTATATGATCACTTTAAACATACGTACATTTTGCTTAAATAACCAATGCATTCTTGTCCATCTCCACTGCTTGAAAAGCTTGCCTATCTTTAGCCTGAAGCCAGGCATTTAAAACCAAAATTTAAAAATCTCTAATTCATCTCCAGATTCTGTTTGATCCTACAATGAAAAATATCAGGGCAAAGTTTTAAAAGGTGAAATACAAGAGGTACTTTGTAGGGATGTGCGAACAAATCGCAGTTTGGAAGTTTGGTTGTTCGGTCATTCGGTTTGGTCACTGAGTTCGGGTTCGGTCGTTTGGTTTGGTCGCCGAGTTCGGGTTTGATTGTTCGGTTCAGTGGCGTTCGGTTCGGTTCAGCTGTTCGGCGATTGGTTTTGGTTTCAGTCTAGCAATCGCGTGATCCTGTGATTGCATCGGAAACCAGAAATTCGAGTGCATGCGGAACTGGTGTGGGGAGAGAGCATGTGTGTGTGGCTGGCTGGGTGTTTGGTTCTTCTGTTTTGGTGTGTTTTGGCTGTGTTGTGTGTTGGTTTGACTGTGTTGGTTTGGCTGGTTGGTGAGTTGCTGTGGGTGACTGTTTGCTGTTTGGCTGTGTGAATGTTTAAAAAAAAAAATGAAGAGGGTGCAGATTAAGTGTTGGGCCTGGGGGAAGGCCAAGGTGGCGGGCCCGGAGCTGGTGGTGGAAGAGGAGGAAGAGGTTCCTGCTGCTGCTGGACCTTCGGTGGTGGAGGAGGAGGAGCAAGAGCCGGGCGGGCACAGGAGGTGCTGCCAGTCCTGCCAGGTTTGTAAACTTTTTTTACTTTGAGGACAAGAAGAATACTATCCTTTAGAGCAAGCTCAATGGCATGCAGGTGGGTGCGTGGGTGGTGGGCAGTCAGGCACAAACAGTGGGCATCAGCGGGTGGCAGAGGATGTCTGCCACAGAGAGAGAGGGTACTGTAATGTGGGGGGCTCTTCCAGAAGTCAGGCACGAGCACCCGCACCAAAACATGTGCCAGGCTAGCAAGGGTCTCCACTCTCCAGTTGTCATCCCTACGCACCCCCAAGTAAGGGCAGGATTTGCATGTGCCAGCCAGGGTCTTTCCAGTTGCCATCCCTGCTAGCACCTCAAGGAGGGCAGGATTCGCATGTGCCAGCAAGGGTCTCTCCATTTGCCATCCCTAGCATTCCCTACTAGCACCCCAAAGAGGGCAGGATTTGCACGTGCCAGCAAGGGTCTTTCCAGTTGCCATCCCTAGCACCCCAAGGAGGACAGGATTTGCACGTGCCAGCCAGGGTCTCTTGGATTTGCATGTGCCAGCCAGGGTCACCGTCTCCTGTTGCCATCCCTAGCACCCCAAGGTGGGAGGACTAGAGGCATCATCATAAATACATGATATTACTTAGGTGTTGTTTATGTGTTCCTATTTCAGAGAGGGTGAGGAGGAATTGGATGCCGGCGCTGGTGCCAGTGCATGCAGGACACCGAGGTGGAGGTTGCCAGTGCCACCCCCAGACAGCAGGCAGACGAGGTCCGATGTCTGGCGGTGGTATGAGAAGGGTGAAAAATACGCCGTCTGCATTGTAAGGCACGGGGGCTGGAACAACAGGGAATGGATTGCCCTATGACCTGTTAGGAAGAGAGAGATTGGCCACCCACCCACTTGTGGAGACAAAATGCAGGCACCAGGCAGGGCTTGACAGACCATTTGTCTGACACAGTATGGCACTTCTTATGTTCCTATCTTTTTATGTTCTTTAGTTCTGCAGCAAAAGATTTAAGAGGGCCAGAGAGGGGACCACATCGGGGCTCATTACCCATGTGGAGAAACTCCACGGGAAGAAAGTTAGGCGGCAGGACTCTGGTGTGCCTGTGGAGCTGGAGCATCAGCACCAGAAGAAGGGGGGGGGAAGGCAACGTGAAAGAGATGCCATCAAAGCCCTTCCCCCTCCTCCAGCTCTGATGTGGAGTGCCCTAGGTCCCGGGAGTCTGAAGCGGCAAGGGCCTTTTGGGCCGAGGTGGAGAGGCCCACCTGGGACTTTGTGACTGGCCTACAGCAGCAAGCAGACACCATGGAGAACCCGACTGGTGGAATGGTTCCAGGTGGTCGAGGTACGCGAAAAGAAAGTGGAGGTGTACTCGCAGTACATCTCCAAGTATGTCTCTGCTGAGATGGCTTACCTGGAACTCTTCCACTAGTCTGTCTCCAAGTGTCAGGCAGCCATGGCAGGGGTCATTGACTATGCCGTCCAACACAGCTACCAAATGCCAGTGGGTGTGATGCCCTCTGCCCCTAGCTCCCATGCACCCCTTCTGCCTTTCCCCCAAGTTCCAGGGGGCAGGCCCAAAGACTGAGTAGAGATAAGTTTCCTTTCTAGTTTAAAATGTTTTGTTTTTGTTTTATAATGTTGTTGTTGTTTTGTTAATAAAAGTTATATTTGTTGTTATTGTTACAAGATTTGTTTGACCTAACCAATCTTTTATCCCTCTGTGCTGAAGTTCTGGCTGGCAGGTGGCAGAATCTCATACAGCTTGTCAGTCCCTACCAGCAGCACCTGGCACCACATGTAGCATAGTTAAGGTATTAACCCAAAGGTGTACCAGGCAGAAGCAGGGTCTCAACTTGTAGACAGCCCCCCAGAAGGGGCCAGGTTGTGTCTGTGTGGGTGTACCAGAGAAAAAGAGAGACAGGCTCCTTGGCAGCTGGCAGCAGGCGGCGGGACCTGGTGGTTGGAGGGGCTTTTTTTCAGCAACTTCAGCAGGCATATGCGGGTGGGTGAAGAGGAGTAGGCTGGTGGGGAGGTGGGCAGGCTGGTGTGCGGGCACCGGGCTTCTGGATGAAGTGGAATGGAATGCAGCCCCCAGTGACTGGAATGATGGTCCCAGAATCTAGTTGATGGTTCCTGGGACGGGCAGGCATGACTGATTCAGGGATAGTGGAATGACAGCCTAAAGCCTATGGTGCACACTTCATTCGATCCAGAGATAGGTGGTAGCAGCAGGTACAGGAACNNNNAAAAAAAAAAATGAAGAGGGTGCAGATTAAGTGTTGGGCCTGGGGGAAGGCCAAGGTGGCGGGCCCGGAGCTGGTGGTGGAAGAGGAGGAAGAGGTTCCTGCTGCTGCTGGACCTTCGGTGGTGGAGGAGGAGGAGCAAGAGCCGGGCGGGCACAGGAGGTGCTGCCAGTCCTGCCAGGTTTGTAAACTTTTTTTACTTTGAGGACAAGAAGAATACTATCCTTTAGAGCAAGCTCAATGGCATGCAGGTGGGTGCGTGGGTGGTGGGCAGTCAGGCACAAACAGTGGGCATCAGCGGGTGGCAGAGGATGTCTGCCACAGAGAGAGAGGGTACTGTAATGTGGGGGGCTCTTCCAGAAGTCAGGCACGAGCACCCGCACCAAAACATGTGCCAGGCTAGCAAGGGTCTCCACTCTCCAGTTGTCATCCCTACGCACCCCCAAGTAAGGGCAGGATTTGCATGTGCCAGCCAGGGTCTTTCCAGTTGCCATCCCTGCTAGCACCTCAAGGAGGGCAGGATTCGCATGTGCCAGCAAGGGTCTCTCCATTTGCCATCCCTAGCATTCCCTACTAGCACCCCAAAGAGGGCAGGATTTGCACGTGCCAGCAAGGGTCTTTCCAGTTGCCATCCCTAGCACCCCAAGGAGGACAGGATTTGCACGTGCCAGCCAGGGTCTCTTGGATTTGCATGTGCCAGCCAGGGTCACCGTCTCCTGTTGCCATCCCTAGCACCCCAAGGTGGGAGGACTAGAGGCATCATCATAAATACATGATATTACTTAGGTGTTGTTTATGTGTTCCTATTTCAGAGAGGGTGAGGAGGAATTGGATGCCGGCGCTGGTGCCAGTGCATGCAGGACACCGAGGTGGAGGTTGCCGGTGCCACCCCCAGACAGCAGGCAGACGAGGTCCGATGTCTGGCGGTGGTATGAGAAGGGTGAAAAATACGCCGTCTGCATTGTAAGGCACGGGGGCTGGAACAACAGGGAATGGATTGCCCTATGACCTGTTAGGAAGAGAGAGATTGGCCACCCACCCACTTGTGGAGACAAAATGCAGGCACCAGGCAGGGCTTGACAGACCATTTGTCTGACACAGTATGGCACTTCTTATGTTCCTATCTTTTTATGTTCTTTAGTTCTGCAGCAAAAGATTTAAGAGGGCCAGAGAGGGGACCACATCGGGGCTCATTACCCATGTGGAGAAACTCCACGGGAAGAAAGTTAGGCGGCAGGACTCTGGTGTGCCTGTGGAGCTGGAGCATCAGCACCAGAAGAAGGGGGGGGGAAGGCAACGTGAAAGAGATGCCATCAAAGCCCTTCCCCCTCCTCCAGCTCTGATGTGGAGTGCCCTAGGTCCCGGGAGTCTGAAGCGGCAAGGGCCTTTTGGGCCGAGGTGGAGAGGCCCACCTGGGACTTTGTGACTGGCCTACAGCAGCAAGCAGACACCATGGAGAACCCGACTGGTGGAATGGTTCCAGGTGGTCGAGGTACGCGAAAAGAAAGTGGAGGTGTACTCGCAGTACATCTCCAAGTATGTCTCTGCTGAGATGGCTTACCTGGAACTCTTCCACTAGTCTGTCTCCAAGTGTCAGGCAGCCATGGCAGGGGTCATTGACTATGCCGTCCAACACAGCTACCAAATGCCAGTGGGTGTGATGCCCTCTGCCCCTAGCTCCCATGCACCCCTTCTGCCTTTCCCCCAAGTTCCAGGGGGCAGGCCCAAAGACTGAGTAGAGATAAGTTTCCTTTCTAGTTTAAAATGTTTTGTTTTTGTTTTATAATGTTGTTGTTGTTTTGTTAATAAAAGTTATATTTGTTGTTATTGTTACAAGATTTGTTTGACCTAACCAATCTTTTATCCCTCTGTGCTGAAGTTCTGGCTGGCAGGTGGCAGAATCTCATACAGCTTGTCAGTCCCTACCAGCAGCACCTGGCACCACATGTAGCATAGTTAAGGTATTAACCCAAAGGTGTACCAGGCAGAAGCAGGGTCTCAACTTGTAGACAGCCCCCCAGAAGGGGCCAGGTTGTGTCTGTGTGGGTGTACCAGAGAAAAAGAGAGACAGGCTCCTTGGCAGCTGGCAGCAGGCGGCGGGACCTGGTGGTTGGAGGGGCTTTTTTTCAGCAACTTCAGCAGGCATATGCGGGTGGGTGAAGAGGAGTAGGCTGGTGGGGAGGTGGGCAGGCTGGTGTGCGGGCACCGGGCTTCTGGATGAAGTGGAATGGAATGCAGCCCCCAGTGACTGGAATGATGGTCCCAGAATCTAGTTGATGGTTCCTGGGACGGGCAGGCATGACTGATTCAGGGATAGTGGAATGACAGCCTAAAGCCTATGGGAGGAGTTGAATGATGTCCCTAGAATTAGTGCATGGTTGGGCACACTTCATTCAATCATGCAATAGGTGGTAGCAGGTACAGGAACGCACACAGGCAGACAGACACATATAATACGTTGTGTTATATTCCATCTCATTCTGGTAGGTTTGCTGCTGGATGTGGGCACTGGGCATCGGGCACATGAGCACAGATGGGAGTTCTTCCTGGTTCTGGCAGGTGGCAGCTTGAGTTGGATGGATACACCTACCCCACCCCCATCTCTCTCATTCTAGTGGGGAGTCTCTCTCTCTCTCTCTCTCTCTCTCTCTGGCCAAAAGTGGCCATATAGTGCAGGTGACAACATGGGTGGGATCATGTCTGTCTCTCCTTCTAATAGTGGGGAGACTTTCTCTCTCTTTCTTATTTCTCTCTCGCTCTCTCTTTCACCATGAACAGCAGGTTGCATAAAGAAAAGGTGGAATGACAGTGCCCCATGAGCGGAATGACAGGGCACAAGAACCCTGAGGGTGGTCCTGCCTGGGGCTAGAGTGGCAGCTTCTAAATATTGGACACAGTCCTCCCTGCCAGTAACATAGACTGCAGACCCCTGATGGCGGGTCTCGGGGCTGGAGTGGCTGTTTCATGATGCCATGGAATTACACCCCCATAACCCTGAGGGTGGGTCCTAGGGATACAGTGGCAGCTTCTGGATGCAGTGACACAGCCTTCCCTGCCAGGAATGTAGGCCCCAGACCCCTGATGGCAGGTCCCAGGACTGGAGTGGCTGTTTCATGATGCTGAGAAATGACACCCCCATAACCCTGAGGGTGGGTCCTAGGGATACAGTGTCAGCTTCTGGATACAGTGGCACAGCCCTCCCTGCCGGTAACGTAGGACCCAGACCCCTGACGGTGGATCCTGGGGCTGGAGTGGCTGTTTCTTGATGCTGCTGAATGACAGCTCTCTTTGAGCTGAATGACGTCCCCATAACTCTGAGGGTGGGACCTAGGGCTAGATGCAGTGGCACAGCAGAGGCAGCATTGGCAGCAACAGCAGACACTGGATTGCCCAGAGGCAGCATTGGCAGCAGGAGCAGACATTGGATTGCCCAGGTACAGAACCTGGGGAACAGCAGAGACAGCATTGGCAGGATTTGCCTGTGCCCTGCACCCATGGAGCTGAGCCAGGATGGTAGGATTTTCCAGGGAAGAGCTCCCATACAGCAGCAGATGGCAGCAGCAGGATTGCGTGGGCACATTTGGATTTGCCAGAGCAGAGCACCCACAGACCAGCAGACAGCAGCAGCGGGATTACCAGGCAAGTGGGGCACATCACCCAGGGTTGACAGGGTGGGCAGACAGGCACCTTGGCATGAGAGGCAGGAAGGTGGGCTGAGGCAGGCTTTGAGCTAGGCAGAAACCTGGGTGGGCAGACAGGCAGCATGGCATAAGAGGTTGGGCAGGCGGGCTGGGGCAGGCGTAGAGCTTGGTGGCAACCTGGGCAGGCAGACAGGCACCTTGGCATGAGAGGCAGTAGGGAAGGTAGGCTGGACCTTGGCAGAGCACTCAGATAGGCTGACAAAGACTGTGCAATGCACGCGCGAGGGAGCCAGTCACATACTTAGGTGGGCTGAGATCGTCTAGCTAGAGGCCGGCTGGCAGGCTTACAGTTTGTTTCCCAATGCCACCCTGCATCATGAGGTCAGTCAGATAAGGTGTCCAAGGCCATCTAGTATGAGAGAGAGAGAGAGGGAGAGAGAGAGAGAGAGAGGCAGGGCGGGTGCCAGGCATTGGGAGGGAAGGACAGCACCTCAGCAGCACAGGAGCAGTAGCCCTAGCCCAGATTGAGAAGGAGGAGGATCCCCATCCCAAGACTGCCCCTGGCATGGGATGGC
>QEPC01012026.1:1519970-1533275 GCA_003113815.1 Sphenodon punctatus | reverse complement strand
CCCCCCCATTTCTCCCTGGCAGTTGTTACCTGGGGAAAGGGGAGGGACAAGCAGAGTGGCAGCAGCTTCCTCCAATCACCACAGCCCCAGTCCTCCCAGCACCAAACACTCAGCCCCTGCAAGCTTGGCCACAGGGCCGCGCCCTCGCAGTTGTTACCTGGGGAAAGGGGAGGGAAAAGCAGAGTGGCAGCAGCTTCCTCCAATCACCACAGCCCCAGTCCTCCCAGCACCAAACACTCAGCCCCTGCTTTATATGTTGCAGTCCTGCCACTTAGGCAGTGCAGGTCCCCCTGATATAAAGAGGACCTGTGGCAGCTGAAATGGGAGGGTAGGGGGCTGGAGTGCAGGTGGTGCTTTTTAGGGAAGATTATTGAGCGGGTAGTAGCTATTAATTATATTATTATTATTATTATTATTATAAGCACTTGTATAGCACCAGCTGTGTACCTGGTGCTTTACAGAACAGCTCAGCAGCTTTGGGAGCATCTGGATGCATCAGTTTTCTGGATCCATTGCAGTCCAGCTTTCGTACAGGCTATGGCACTGAGATTGCGCTTGTGGCCTTGGTTGACAACCTTTGTTATGAATTGGATCAGGGGCGTTCGACTGTGCTGATCTTGTTAGATCTATCAGCGGCTTTTGATACGGTTGACCATGAGATGCTGGTGACTCACTTGTGGGACTAAGCTGGTGTGGGTGGGACTGTTCTTGAATGGTTTTGCTTGTTCCTGGCCAGTAAAACTCAGCGTGTGGTCCTGGGGGACTTTTCTTCATCTCCCCGGGGCCTCACTTACAGGGTCCCGCAAGGTTCCATTCTGTCCCCTCTCCTGTTCAACGTGTACATGCAACCATTGACTGAGGTCGTGAGGGGATTTGGTGTTTGGTGTCATCAATATGCTGATGACACCCAACTCTACCTCTCATTTTCAGCCGACTCAGGTCCAGTAGTCTCGGTGCTTATGCGGTGTCTGGAAGCTGAGGGGGACGAGATGAGGATCAGCCTTCTGAAGCTGAATCCTGACAAGACGGAACTGATGTTGGTGGGTGGGGCTGGGGGAAACTCCCATCATTGATGGGGTTCACCCTCCTCTGGGTCCCCAGATTTGGATTCTGGGCGTGCTCCTCGACTCGCAGCTCTGCCTGGATGTCCAGGTGGCAGCTGTGGTGAGGAGCACATTTTGTCAGTTACACCTAGTATGGTGGTTACGGCCATACATCTCAGAATCTGACCTGGCCACTGTCATTCATGCCTTCATCACCTCAAGATTGGACTATTGTAATTGACTCTACATGGGGCTACCTTTATTGATGGTTCAGAGACTGTAGATAGTGTAGAATGCAGCGACCTGTCTCCTGATGGGGCTGGGTCGCCATGAACATATAATACCGGTGCTTCATGTGCTGCACTGGCTGCCTATAGCCTTCTGGGTCCAATTCAAGGTGTTAGTTCTTATCTATAAAGACCTATATGGTCTGGGCCCCACCAACCTGAGGGACTGCTTCACTCCCTGGGTTCTAGATTAGCCCCTTCAGTCGTCTGGGAGTGCCCTCCTCCAAGTCCGCCATGTACGTCGGGTGGCACGATGGGAGGGCGTTCTCTGTGGCTGCACCGAGGCTTTGGAACTCCCTCCGTGGATGTCAATCTGTCCCTGGATATGCCTTCCTTTCAGAAAAGATGTAAGACCTGATTGTTTCAGCAGGTGTTTGGAGAGGGGGCAGGGTGAAGGGTGGGTGGGTTGCAGGGGTAGGATTGTTTTTTCCCCCTTGGACTATTTGTTTTTACATTTTATAATACGTATAATATTTTATTGTTTATGTTTTTACTGAATTTTGTAAGTTGAACTGAGCCACCATCTGCAGGAGGGGGCAAGGTAGTAAGTTTTTAAAATGAATAAATAATAAATAAATTAACATGCGCTGAAGCCGACCGATAGAGTGGCACAGAGTGTTTTTGAAGGACTATGCCATGTCTGTGATGGCAGCAAAGAAAGTTTTCTACTCAGCTATCATAGCATCTGCAAAGTTGCATCCGGTGGAGCTGTTCCAGGTGGTGAGGAACAGCTGGTAGATCAGGCCTGTCTCCACCAGGAAATGGAGTCATCTAATGACCACTGTGACATTTTTATTAATTACTTTGCAGACAAAATCACTCGTACTATTCACCACAATTTTGGTGCCACCACTTTGACTTGAGGATCAGAGTTTGGGGTTATGGAACCTCAGTTTTATCTTGTTTATTTTGATCAATTTCAACTGGCATCACCCACAGAAGCAGGGGTGGTGCTTGGGGCAGTGAGGACAACCAGTTGTGAATTAGATACTTACCTGCCTGGCTGGTGAAAGCAAGCTGGGAGATGTTGGGGCCGATGCTGGCTAGGGTTGTCAATGCTAGGGATGTGCAAACGTGGTTCAGTGCTTCGGCCCGAACTCAGGGTGTTTGGGCCATTCGCGAACACCCTGAACCCGAACTCCCCCCCTGAACTGGCCATTCGAGTGGTGGGTGGGGGACAGGGGGGAACCCGGTTTTCCCTCCCCCCTCCCGGCTGTGTGGGTGGAAGGGGCGCTGGGGCTCACCTCTGCCCCCCGCCCAGCCTGGTAATTATTTTTTTTTAACCCCCCCACCCCAGGGATCAACCTACCTGGTGGTGCCTGGGCTCCCGCCCTGGGTCCGGCGGCAGCAGCGACCGAACCCCGAACCCCCTGGTGTTCACACATCCCTAGTTAATGCCTCCCTTTGGGAGGGGGCCAGGGTTCCAGATGCCCTTAAAACTGTGGTTGTCCAACCATTCCTTAAGAAACCACCTTTGGACACTGACTCACCAGCCAGCTATTGGCCTGTCTCTAACCTTTCCTCTAACCTGGCAGCCACAGTTCCGGGCTCATCTTGACACTTTCAGATTCCTGGACCCATTTCAATCGGGTTTTCATCCTGGGTATGGCACAGAGACGACACTTCTGTAGTCGATGATCTGTGCCTGGAGATGGATAAGGGAAATTCTACACTGGTGATTTTGTTAACTCTGTCTCTTTCAGTGGCCTTTGATATAGTTGATCATGAGGTGTTGTTGAGACACCTATGGGATCTGGCAGGGGTGTACAGGGCTGCTCTTGAGTGGTTCTGTCCTTTCCTATCAGCGAGGTCTCTCAGCAGATGGTGATGGGTGATTTCTCATCATCCCCTCAGGACCACCCCTGTGGCATCCCACAGGTTTCTATTCCATCTCCCCTCTTGGTCAATGTGTATCTGAGGCTGCTGAGAGAGATCATTGTGAGGTTTGGGGTGAAGTGCCATCAATATACTGATGATACCCTGCTCAGAGTCTCTCTCTCTCTTTTTCATCTGACCCAGGCCCTGCAAGTCTTGGTACTTACTTAATGCCTGGCTGTGGTTGGGGACTGTATGAGGGTGAACTGATTCAGATTGACTCCAGACAAGACTGAGGTGATGATGGTTGGCCAGCCTTGTGACCTGGAGGGGATTGGAACTCCTTTTATTGATGGAATCCAGCCCCCTCTGGTTACCCAGGTTCACACCCTTGGAGTGTTTCTGGTATCCTTGCTGCATCTGGATTGTCATTTTGCTGCGGTGGCCAGGAGCGCTCTTCACCAACTCCACCTGGTGAGGAAGCTGCGGCCTTTTCTTTCTTACTCAGATCTGGCCACAATAATCCACGCTTTCATCACCTCAGGGCCAGATTACCACAGTGGACTGTTCAGAAGCTGCAGCTGGTGCAGAACTCTGTGGCTCTGCTCCTTTGGGGGACATATTATATCCATGTTCCGATGTCTGTAATGGCTGCTTATAGCTTTCCAGGAACAATTCAAGGTGCTGCTTTTGACCTTTGAAACTCTAAGAGGTCTGAGCCCTACATATCTGAGAGACCGCCTGTCTGACCATGTCCCATGCAGCCCCTGCAGTCGTCCGGGAGTACCCCCATGCATGTTCCATCTGCTATGCTTGTCCAAAGGATGGGGGTATGCGGGAGGGAGTTCTCTGTCACTGCCCCAGTTTTATGGAACCCCTTCCCCCGCAGGTTCATTTGAGCCTGAGCCTCTTCCAGAGGCGGTGTAAGACTTCTGTTTTAAAAAGGATTTGGCGGGTGGGGATAGGGATTGGTCAGGATGTTGTGGATGGCGGTTCGGTGGGGGGTTCTGGGGGATTGGAGTTGGGTTGGGGAGGGGTGAGGGAAAGGTTGGTGGGGTGTTAGGCTTTTTATGCTGTTTTATATTTTATATGCTTTTTAAATTGGTTTTGTAAACCACCCTGAGCCATTTGAAAGGGTGGGGTAGAAATTAGAAAATAAATATAATAAAATAAATAAAATAAATGTAATTTCTGGTTTATTTACGGCTCTCATATGTTGGGAGCCCCCACAGGCTAGGATTTCCCATATAAGCCCCCTCACTCCCCATGTACCCGTGCGACCCTTGAGATCGTCTGTGGGAGCCTTTTTGGAGGTTCCCCGGGCGAGGCGGGTGGCCACCGATGTTAGATCTTTTTCGGTGGTCGCCCCTGTGCTGTGGAATTCGCTTCCGGAGGAGGCTCGGCTGGCTCCCACTCTCCTGCTGTTTCGGCGTATATGTAAGACTTGGCTGTTCCGTCAGGCTTTTGGCGGGGGGTAGGGGTGGGGTAGGGATGGGGATGGGGGCTTTCCCCATGTAGTGTATTTTAAATTGTTTTAAAATTTTATTATTGTTTTAAATGAAATGTTGTTCGCCGCCCTGGGCTGCCCTGTGGGCAGGAGGGGCGGGATATAAATTTAAAAATAAATAAATAAATATAAATAATATTTGAGGCTCTGTGGGTCTCTTTTTATACCAGTAGTTCTCAAACTCACATTGTCATTTCAAGTTCATTCTTGGGCCTTGTGGACTGGGGGCCTCTGTGGGGCTCCTCAGCACCCATAAATTGTATGATCATGCCCTGAGCAGGTGGTGACTCCTTCCAGGTGGGCCAAGCTCCGATGGCCCACTGGCGATGCTAACGCCACTGGCAAGAGTCGCCACAGCCTAATGAGGTCATCAGGTAGCGCTCCTCTGCCACAAGGAAGGGGAGTTCTAGGAGCAGGTGGGTGGACCCAGGAGCCAGCCGGCCTTCGAAAGGGCCCGACGCCGGCATTGCGGGGCTGGCAACAGCGGTGGCAAAGGAGCACAGCTGAGGAAAACTCCCCGCTGCTTCTTCCACTGGCTTAGGTGGCCCAGGAGTACTTCAGGCTAGTCCGTGGACAGAGCAGCACCCCGTGGTGGCAGGCACTCCCCCAGGAGGGCTTTGAGCAGGACAACAGAGGAAGCTGGGGAACCCCTAGCAGGCCCCAGCCCAGAGGTACCAGTGTGGGAATGCGACCAAGGGGAGGGTCCTAGGGTGGCTGGGTAATGGGGTGGGGGTGTCTGTTCCCTGTTCCCTAAAACCCATCTGGGAATGCCCTCCCAGAGCAAAACTCACCTGGGACAAGGGTGGAGGGGCTGCCCCTCACCGGGATCCCTCACAAACAGTCTGCAGGATTCTGGATCTGGCCTTGTTCAATGCTCTTTAAAGGAGGTCTCCTGAAGCTCCCCTCTGAAAGATAATCTATGAAGAAGACAGAGAGCAAAATTGCTGTGTGGGTTTTAACCAACAAAGGTTACTGCTTATTCTTTGTGACAACATATTTTCAGCCTGTGTGCTGGCTGGTAACTGAGGCAACTGCCTTTCAAAAGGTATTTTTGTGTTGTGTGAGACTCTACAATAAATCCCAGCTGAAACTACTTGACGTCAGCTCCTCAGTTACTACTATCCTTTATCTCCGATATCAACAGATTTCTCAGCATTCAATCCTTAGGAAAGGGCTGGGTATTACTAAATTGTTTTTTGAAAGTAGGTGCAGGAACATCTACAGGTTACAGTACTGATTAGGGATGGGACTATCGGTACTGGATTAATCCGATAATGCAGATAATTGGCGATATCGGATTAATCCAATAATACCAATAATATCGGTATCGGCATATCGTTTTTTTAACATTGCAAATTTTTCGGCTCTTTAACATTGAGGGCATTTAAAAAATGGCTGCAATGTTAAAGATCCAAAAAATCAGCAATGTTAAAAAAACTATATGCCGATACCGATAAATCCGATATTGGATTAATCCGATACCGATAAAACCGGTAACCGATAATTTGCCGATAGTCTCATCCCTAGTACTGATGAAGAAGTAGGATGGCTTTGACAATCAGGGGTGTAGTTGGACTAGATCCCCCTGCTCTCCATCCCAGCATCAGGGGACACATCTGTACCAGGGAGCTTTGGTCCCCCAGCCTCATGGACTCCAATGTAGCTGCACCCCCTGTTCTTATTAACCTTGCTGTCAGTAAGTAAAAGGGCAACTGTTTAATGGACTGCTTGACAATATCCACCTTTCCCAACAGGGATTGTTTGGCTTCTCCTGTCTCTGCTTGTATTTCTGAGGCTGCCATGGAGGGCCAGATCCCCAACTGCTTAACATTGCTATAGGTCTACTGACTTGATGATGATGGCTGGGAAACCTGGACAATAAAGAAGAGGGGGGGAAAGAAATGGAGATAGCACAGCAAGGGCTTGTGGTAGAGATTCCAGGAAACAAATGAATAATGAGAACAGGTTACCCCAAGTTACAGTAGATGAGGATCCGGTCAGAAATACCTGAGCTTTAGGGCACAATCTTTTGCCATTAAAGTGAATGGGAGATGAGCCATTGACTTCAATGGATGAATGATTGATGAACCCTTACTCCTGAGCCACCTCCAGAGTAAGTAGTTTGTGGATTGCTGCCTAAGACCACTTGCCCATGTTACAGCGCTGTCGAATCTCTCAGCAGGCAAATCTCCCAGCAGGGGATTCTTACAGCGCGTTGTGCACATGGGTGCTTGCAAAAAGCCATGTCCAGCGGCTTTTTTTCTTTTGATTATCAGGACTCAAAATCCAACCCTGACAATCGAAAGGAAAAGAACCACTGGACGTTAGTTTTTACAAGCGTCCATGTGCACAGTGCACTCTAAGAATCCCCCACCGGGAGATTTCTCCACTGGGAGACTCGGTGGCGTGGTAACATGGGCAAGTGACCTGAGTCTGTTAACCCCTTTCCAGCACCCTATAGATAGCCACAGAACACCCAGTGATAGGCTATGCTGATCACACAGGGCCAGCAACCTGCTGGGGTGAAGCCCAGCTGGATATTCCTGAAGCAGCTGTTGTTTTTTTCTGGGAATGTTCAGATTCAGCTCCCACCACTTGAATATCAACTGGCGCAAATCTATTGAAAATACAGGCGTGTAGGCTGATAATTGCATTAGGTGAGAGCTTGTGAGTACAAATAGCCATAATCAAATGAAATGATCATGGATATGCAACTCATTGTCTAAGAGAGCTGAATGCAAGTGCTAATATGGGCTTTAGTATTTCAATATTTAAATTTTGTCAGCAGCAGCAAGCTGAATTAGTCTGTGGTTAATGAATCCATCAAGAACAGCCCTCGTATTACTCGGAAGTGCAAATTTTCTTCTTGAGGCAGAATAATTATCATGTGAACACCATCCATTCAAAATCTTAGTCAGAATAATTTCTTTAAGTGGAAAGAAATGAGAAACACTCTATCCCAGCCCCCAAACTCCAGGGACCTCAAGCATTCAGATAACATCAAACCAAGGATCTGCGGAGGCTCCTCAGAACCACCAACCTGCATTCTGTCAGTGTTAGGTCCTTCTGGGCTTGAACTGAGACTCTCATGACTGTAGACCAGTGCTGTGATTGCTGCACCAGTTGAGAGCCAAATGTTAACAGTGCTCCACAGCTGATTTCCAAACCCCAATTTCCAGAGCCCGATTCATCTGTTAGCCTGTGCCTCCATTGACTGTCTGGGATTACGTAAGGGTCAAGGGGCTTAGAAGAAGTGTCCCAGCAGCAAAGTAATTACTTGAGTTGTGATGTGATCATCTTGCATAGAGTTTAGTCCTACTCTGGTCTTGATTTGGACTACCGGGATGGAGTCACAGGAGGTTTGATTTCTTGTCTCCTAATTTCTTTTAACTGATTCAGCTTTGGTTCTCTGGTTTCTGACTCCTGAACTCCACCCTCACTTTGAGAAGGTGAAGGAAGGAACAAAAGGATTGGCTGTCTTAGACTTGATCCTAATTAACAGGGAGGACTTGGTCGATGAGGTGAAAGTAGTGGGGACTTTGGGGGGAAGTAACCATGTAATTTTGGAATTCATGATCTTAAGGAAAAGTAAGGGTGAGGTGCCTAGCCAAATGTGTACCTTGGACTTTAGAAAAGCTAATTTTGATAAACTCAGAGAAATGCTAGGCAGTATCCCTTGGCTAGATAATCTAAAAGAGAAAGGAGTCCAAGTTGGGAGTTTCTGAAAAACTGAAGATACTGAAGGCACAATCACAAAAAAATTAAATAATAAAAAATTGAGACATCTAAATAAACCAATGTGACTGCACAAGGAGCTTTTTGATGAGATGAGAATTAAAAAGGGCATATATAAGAAATGGAAGGAGGAACAGGTCACCAAGGTCGTCTACAGCCGAGTCACTCAAACTTGTAGGGACAATGAACTCAATCCAAAACTCTGTGTGCTGCACAAACAGCGCACATGCCTTTCATGTGCAAGCCACATGCGGATCGCACACACACCCACACTAGCAGGACCATGGCCTGCATGCAAGCCACGTGTAAGCCATGTGCAAGCCACACAGATGCGTAAGCTGCACGCGCAGGGGTTTGGGATTGAGCCCAGTGTCAGGAATGCTAAAGCACAGAATGAGCTGAGGCTAGTGTGGGATGCTAAAAACAAAAAAGGGGGGTTTCAGTTATCTTAGAAGTAAGATGAAGAATAAGGAATTGGTAGATCCACTGCTCAGTGAAGATGGTGAAATGTTAACAGGTGACAAAAGAGAAGGCGGGATCAACTTCTATTTTGCCTCTTTCTTCTCTGAAAAGGGGAGCTGTGCCCAACCTAACCAAAGTACCATGAAAAGGGGAAAGAATTGCAGTACTGGGTAGAGAAAGATATGGTCAGAGAATATGTAGCTACTCTAAATGAGTTCAAGTCTTCAGGGCTGGATGAATTACCTCCCAGGGTATTGCAGGAACTTGTCAGTGTACTCTCAAACCCTCTGTTTTAGAGGTGAGGTGCCAGAAGTCTGGAGACGGGCAAATGTCCCTGTCTTCAAAAAGGTAAAAGGGAGAATCCCGGAAACTATAGACCAGTCAGCCCGATATTGATATCTGGAAACATACTAGAAAAGATTATAATGCAGTCAGTTTGTGAGCAGTTAGAAAATAATGCCATAATTACTAGGAGCCAGCATGGATTTGTCATGTCAGGCTAAGCTTATCTCCCTTTCTGATTGAGTTACTAGTTTAGTGGATCATGGGAAGACCATGGATGTAATATATCTTGATTTCAACAAGTCATTTGACAAAGTTTCCCATGATATTCTTGTTGACAAACTGGTAAAGTGTGTACTAGGTGATACAACCATTAGGTGGATTTACGTCTGGTTGAAGAACCATACTCAGAGTGCTTATCAATGGCTCCCCATCAAACTGGAGGGAAGCATTGGGCATTTTTACACACACCTTAAAGTGCTGGTCTTTCAGTCTTCTGGGTTTACAAGTCCACAAGTAAGTTCTTGGATGCATTCTTCACACAAACACTGTCCTGAGGCAGTCTAAAGTAGCCACAGCTGTAGAGGTGAGGGGCTGCCATGGAAACCAAGTGACCACAGCTGCCTGGAGCAAAGCAGTTTACCAGGAGAACTTTTTACACATAAAAGTTCTGGGAGAAGTTCTATGCAGAAGGTCAAAGAGCCAGATGTTTAAGATCTGGGTGAGTGATTTATACACACAGAAATTTCAGGATGTAACAGCAAACATGCAGGAGAAATGTGTGTGTAAAAACACTCATTGAGTGGGGTGCCGCAAGGCTCTCTCTTGGGCCCGGTACTGTTCAACATCTTTATCAATGGCTTGGATGAAGGAGTGGAGGGAATGCTTATCAGATTTTCAGATGACACAAAACTGGGAGGAATAGCTAACACCTTAGAAGACAGAAATAAAATTCAGAATGATCTTGATAAGTTGGAAAACTGGGCTGAAACTAACAAAATGAAGTTTGACAGAGCAAAGATCTACATTTAGGGAAGAAAAATCTAATGCACAAATACAGGATGAGAAGGGATACCTGGCTTGGCATGAATACATGTGAAAAGAACCTGGGGAATGTAGTTGATCACAAACTGAACATGAGTTGGCAGTGTGATGCAGCTGTAAAAAAGGCAAATGCAATTTTAGGCTGCATTAACACAAGCATAGTGTCCAGGTCACGAGAAATAATAGTTCCAGTCTATTCTGAACTGGTCAGATCTCATCTAGAGTACTGTGTCCAATTCTGAGTGCCATACTTTAAAGGAAGACATCGACAAATTGGAACTGGTTCAGAGGGGGACAACAAATATGGTCAGGGGTCTGGAAACCAAGTCCTATGAGGAAAGGTTGAAAGAGCTGTGTATGTTTAGCCTCGAGAAGAGAAGACTATGGAGAAACATGATAGCAGTCTTCAAATACCTGAAGGGCTGTCACAGAGGAGATGGCAAAGCATTGGTCTCATGTTGCTCCTGAAGGCAAGACTAGAAATAATGGGCTCAGATTACAAGAAAGCAGATTTTGGGTAAACGTTAGGAAGAACATCCTAATGGTAAGAGCTGTTGGACAGTGGAACAAATTGACTAGGGAGATGGTGGGCTCTTCTTTGCTGGAGGTTTTCAAATAGATGTTTGACAGCCATCTGTCGGGGGTGCTGTCGCTGTGGATTTCCTGCACTGAGCAGGGGCTAGGATTAGATGACCTCTGAGGTCCCTTCCAACTCTATGATTCTATAATCTTGGTTTATCTTTTGGCTTGGCTTGACTTGGAGTCTGATTTCCTGGCCGGACTATATGACAGTACCTGCTCACAGCCTGACTCAGGTACTTGCAGTCAGCACTGATAGCTGACTATTAACATTACTGTGAACAGCAACGTTGTGCCGCTCATTCAGATCCCGAGAGTCAAAACCTGATCCCTAAGCACCTACCGCCGAACACAAGTTATATAGTAAGGCAGTGGATGGAACGACAACCGAAACTATGGATTTTAATAGGCAGGGTAGGAAATCCAGGAATGAACTAATTCAGGAGTTTACAGCTGGTTGGGCAGAGTGGTCTCTTTCACTGCAGCCATGCAAGCTGCAGGGGCCTGATCCCCGCAGCCCCGTGGCAGGAAACCCCACTGCCACACGGCAGGGTACATGCAGGGAGCTGGCTAGGGTACATGCAGGGAGCTGGCTAGACAGTTGTGGAAAAGCTGGACCGCCCCGTTTTGGAGCCGCTGTCGCATGTGGGGTGAGCCGAGGCATTTGGTCCTGTCCGGCCTCCCTCCCCTGACCAAACCGAGAGCACACTTCCGGCTGTAACGTGGCCATGCGTGACGGGCACTAGCACTCATTGCTCACGGCCTCGCAGCATTGCACCACATGTGCTGGGGCAAGCGCGTCCTGTCACACAGTGCCCTGCCCTGGGCAGCCTTACTCCAGTAGCTACTCACCCAGCCCTGGGGTGGGGGGGAAGAACTGGCAGGCCCTGGGCACACGAACCACATCGCATGGCTCATTTGCCCAGGGAGGGGTAGGGCTTCCTAAAGCATGGTAGCCTCCCCAGCCTGTATCGCAGGGGTGGGGAACCTTTTCTATCCTGGGGGCCACGGTTAAAATTAGCATGAGCTCCAAGGACCACATAGAGGTTGGGGGCGGGGGTGCTTAATGGGTGTATTCAAGAAAAGGAGGACCCAGATCATAGATCTGTGCCATGGATCTGTCCCCTACCCTTGTGTGCATGCCCTCATCTCTGCTACCTTATCTTGAACTCAGTGTTTCAGTGCTTGGGGGTAGAGCCAGATCCAGGCACTGGAAAGGGGCCACATAAAAACTTGCCAAGGGACGCATTTGGCCCCCGGGCCTGAGATTCCCCGCCCCTGCTGTGTCGTCTACTAAACCCTTTGTATTTTTGCTAGATCTCCTGTAGCATAATGTAAAGATGCTCACTTTCAGTTTCCATCGTTGGGTAAATGTAACAGAGGGGTGGGGGGAATACTCGGTTAATTTTAAATGTTTTTAAAAATGCACTTCTAAGATGAGTGAGTTGACAGACTCGCATGACTTACTCATATGCAGATTAGGGAAATGTGGACTTGATGGTACTATGATTAGGTGGGCTCACAACTGGCTGAATAATTAAATAGTCATCAGAGAGTAGTGATCAACAGTAGAAAACAATACTCACCAGAGATCAGTAATGTCAATGGTTTGTTGTCAGATTAGGTACAGGCAGCAAGTGCTCTTCCCCAACCTCAAGAGTCTATTCTGGGTCTGGTGCTATTTAACATTTTCATCAATAATTTGGTGGAAGGGGTGGAGGGTATGATCACATTTTCTGATGATACAAAGCTGGTATTGATTGGAAAAACACTAATAGGATCTGAATCCAAAACTGAGCTTGGAAAAAAATAAAAATGAAGTACAAACACAAAGTAATACACCTACGAGAGAAAAAGTACAAATACAAAATGGGAGATAACTAGCTGAAAAGGATCTGCAGGCTATCATACATAACAGTCTTAATGATTCAACAATGTGATGCAGCAGCTAAAGATGAATGCCATTTTGGGTTGCAGTAACATAAATATTGCCTCTAAAACAAAAGTCCTGATGGTTCACCTTAACTTGGCCTCATCTAGAATACTCCATCCACTTTTAAGTACCTCACTTTAAGGAAGATACTGACAAGCTGGCGAAATCTAAAAGTAGAGCAACAAAGATACAAGGGATGAAAGGAGCAACCTGTAAGGAGAAGATGAAGAAACCAGGAATGTTTAGCCTAGAAAAAAGGAAAATTGAGGGTGGGGATGATTACAATTTTCAAATATGTAAATGGATGCTATAAGCAAAATGGTACCCAGTTCTCTCTGGCCACTGAGGACAGGATTAGAGGAAAGGGACTTAAATTAAAGAACAAATTTAGGCTAAACATTAGGAAGAATTTCTAACTAGAACTGGTGAGGTTGCAGCTCGTCTGCATACGCTCCCAGCATCCTCGGCTGTCATCGCTTGAGGACACCACGACTCTCCTGGGGCTGGCCTTCCTGCCACCCCAAGCTCCACCGACCAGCGGGCCAAGAACTGGTGAGGTTGCAGCTCGTCTGCATACGCTCCCAGCATCCTCGGCTGTCATCGCTTGAGGACACCACG
>QEPC01012026.1:1477379-1504123 GCA_003113815.1 Sphenodon punctatus | reverse complement strand
TACAATGTGCCCCCCCTCCCCCCCAGCTCTGCAATTTGCTCACCGGTGGTGGCTCAGCTCCGACATCCACTCCGTCCCGTCCTCTGATGGCTACGCAGGAGCCCCCAGGTCCGAACTGTTCAGTCGGGCCTGGGAGCTGCCACACAGCCAGGCTTCCCCAAGTTCCCTCCTCCCTCCCAGAGTTGAGTTAGTTTGACCCCACAGGGAGGGAGGAAGGGTCGGACTCAGGGAGGGGGGGGGCTGGGAGCTACGCACACGGCAGGAGCTCCAAGTCCCCCCCTCCCTGCACAGGTGGGACACTGGGCAGTTCATACCAGGGCACCTGTATGCAGCATCCTGGTATAGACTTTCCCCCTGCCCAGTCCCTGCAATGGAACAGTGCCCCCTGTGGCACCATTCCATTGCAGGGTCCCTTTATGCAGATGGACGGTGCTTCTAGCTGCCCATTCCGCATAAAGGGAGAAATGCCTCCCTTTTGTCCCTGAAAGGCTTCCTTAGGAAGTCTTTTTTTTTGGGGGGGGGGTGAGTCACCGGTTGTGTGTGCGCGTAGCACCTTCTGAAGGTTGCTGCTCTAAACCAGGTTCTTCGAGGTGGCTCCGAACATTCACTGCGTGCGCGTGGCCACTTTTTTTTTTCTTCTCTGGGGCTGTCCAGCTGGGGGAGTCCTGGGGCCAGGAGGGGCACTGCCCCTCCTGCCCTAGGCAGTCCACTGCCACTGGGTGTGCCCAAGCTGATGTGCATATGAAAAAGCACACAATGTCTTTCAGTGCTGTGAGCTTTCGTGCCTGAATGGGCCAACTGTAACTGGCCAGCTTGGAGTCAAGTGAAGAGAGGGAGGCAGGGGCCATGTGGAAGGGGGCTGGCTGAGCTGGCTGCAGAGCATGCCCAGTCAGCTCTGGTTGAGCAGAGGGAAGGAGGGGGGGGGAAGGAGAGCAGCTGGGAGGGGGCAAGGCATCAGCCTCAGGAAGGCCCCTTTTCCAGGCATCCTAAAATCAATCAGAGCCTTGAGGAGCTCTCTCCCTCCTCCCTTCTTTAGGAGAGGGGAGGGAGCAGAAAACACAGCAGAAGCCTGGAACTGGTCTGGGCTGCAGTAGAGAGTGAACCGATTGCTCTGCTTTGGTGAGTAATTTCTTTTTTATTAATTTGTTTTTTACTTTAGTATTTAAAATTTCCTTGTGATTTTTGTTGCTCTTTGCTATGGTAAAGCCCCTTTTAATTGTTCCTCCACTCTGAGTGATGTATTTTTAAATATTATTTTGGTTTATTTTTTAGTTTTTTCTTTGGGATATTTGGTTGTTTGGATATTTTAAATATTTCTGGATGTTTTTTAATGTATATTTTTGGTTTGGACATTTTGTGCACTGACTGAATATATATTTTTATATACTTGCTTTTCATGTGACCTTATCTTGTCTTATAGTGGTGCTCTTTCTTGTGATAGCCCTTTGCATTTTGTCCCTCTTTGCGAGTGATCTGATGCTTGAGAAACTTTTTGTTGAACTTTGAATGTTTAAATTGGTTGGGATATTTTGGTGGACTCATATAGTGGACAAAAATACAGACAGAATTACAGACTTCTTGTATTCAATCTTTCTGCTGCAGCATGAACAAGTAAAAAATATTTGCTCTGCAGTATGCCTTGTGTGGTTTTAGTTTTTTTGAAAGAGGAAAACTGTTAGCCTCTTTGAATGTTGTCCCTCACTCTACAAGCAATCTAATGCTACTGGGAATTTGAGATCTTAAGGATTTTTCCATGTTTTTTTTTTCTCTTTTGCTCACTGGTCTGGGAGTTTGTAGGAATGATACTGAAAGTGTTATATCAGAGGTGGGGAACCTTTTCCCTCCCAGGGACCAATTGAAAAGTTATTACAAGCTCTGAGAGCTTAATAAAAGCTGAATGCAGAGCTGCCACTCAGGAAGGATAGGGTCCAGATCATGGGTCTTTGCCCTGGACCCATCCCCGATCCTTGTGTGCATGCCCTCATCTCTGCTCCCTTACTCTGAACTTAGATTTTCAGTTCTTGAGGGTAGGAACTGGATCCAGGGGCCAGATCCAGGAACTGGAAAGGGACCAAATAAAAACGTGTCATGGGTCACATTTAGCCCCCGGGCCTAAGGTTCCCCACCCCTGGTGTAAGGGAAGGAGAGTAGAGATGGGAGGGGCTGGTTTGAGGTGGGGGATTAGAAATGCAGCACCATCAATGTGGTTCAGTAGCTAAACTTTTGGTCTACTATAATCAGGGACCCGCGTGGTGGCAATGAAGAAAATTCAGTGAACCTGGGTCCCTGACTATACTGTTTGCTAAAGCATTCTGCTCCATGCTGCCTCTTCTAGTCATGCCTTCCTCTCTCTCAACTGCAACTTCAGCTGAGATGGGGTGGGAATGAGGGAACTGTTTAGGTTCTTTCATGCACACTAAAACTGAAGTTCACACTAAAGCTTTCCCCACAGTTAGTCATTTATAGGGTCTTTCCCCAGTAGAGTGAATTGTACTGAGGGCTAGTTCACCCTGTAGCATTTCCCAGTCAGGTGTGTTAGGGTATCAGGATTTCTCTCCCGAGTGGATTCTTCTTTTGGCTCACTTCAGCGTAATCCTCACAAAAGCATCTGGCTCACTTCAGCGTAATCCTGGTTCCTAAGAGCTAAATACATTCTTTGGGTCTTACACCATTGAGACAAATTAAATATTTGAAAGAAAATCAGTTTCATTTTAAGGTTTTCATATGTGAAGTATTCTTAGTGATGGAGATTTTATCCAGTAGAAGTAGTCTTAATGATGGCGATTTTATCCAGTAAAGACATGAATATCCTCACCTCTTGAAAAATGCTGAGCTGTTGCAGACAAATTCTAGTAGACAGTGGGCTGGATTGTGCAATCCTTACAGACACTGGTGAGCCCTTTTACAAATAGTTTCATTGAATTTCAAATGGAAGTGATTCAGCAGGATCGTTCCATTACAATAAGTATTATGCGACTTGAAATAACAAGGCTCAACAGTCTCACTGACTTCCTTGGCACTACTTGTATGAGGCTCACCATCACGAGTGAGAATTTCCCCATGTAGCCCACTTAATAAAATCCCTGTTGCCAAGTAAAACACAGCCCCCTCCACACCCCTGCCATAGACATACACAAAACTGAACATGCACACACACATCTCCAGTTTTTCTTTCTGAACAAAACCAGCTGTAGCAAAAGGTGGAGATTTGCAAGCTGAACAGTGCCTGTCAGAAAAGGAGAACAAAAGGGCCAGTGTGTGCTGGGCAGAAGCCACCCTGCAAAGAATGTTGGCAAGAAAGGGATCCTGGTCCTTTTGCTGCTGTAACCTAAAACTATCATTTGTTGATGTATTTGTAGTAAGTGAGGAAACCAGAACACAGGAGAAAGGGAGAATGAGAAAATTTGAGACCTCTCTGAGCTGCAGCCATTTCCTATTTTTATGTAGCCTGGCAAAGCTGACGGAACTCTTCATTGACTGATAAAAGCACACACTGCATGCTTTAGCCCAACACTTGCCTGAATAGGGAATGTCACCATGTACAGACCTCTCACATTCATTTTAAAGAAGTAAAACTAGTAAAATAAAAAAAACCAAACACTGCTGCAGTTCAAGTCCAAAGTGCAGATAAATATAGAATTGTTTCTTCGACTACAGCGTGGGTCAGTTCCTCCTCACAGTGCGTGCTATTGAACTACTGTAACAGATAGCACTCTCATTTGACTTTGTAAATCAATAGCATGTTCTCTTGGGGAAATTTCTGGAGGCACAATTGGCACATAAGTGTTCATCTCCAATCTCTGCCTTTAAATATCTGTCCCTTAATCATGAAATCCTGGAACTTGGGTCCTAAATCCCTGCTAAGAGGAATTGACAGCAGGAAATCCTATTTAAATGGGAATTATGCTGTCCAGATTGCTGTAGAGTCCGTCATCAGACTGGGACAAGACCCTATCTGCCAAGGGCCCCCATCATCATCTGGGACTGGGGAGTTAGCTCTCCCCAGATCCCACCCTCTCCCCTTCTTCCTCCGGCCAGTGCCTCTCCCTCCCTCAGTTTGTGCACCTGAGCCCTGGAGGCTGTGGCTGTGCTGCCTGCCTGCCTCATGCCCCTGGTGGTGCTTGCTCCATCCTGAACTGCTTGTCAGGTGTGTCCCACACACGCTGCAGGCACTTCTGTTTTAACTCAACTCATTCTCCACCTGGCTGTGCCACAACAGGACAGAATTTGTGCCCCCCACCCCAGCTTGGGCTCTGCGCCCCCTCCCTCCCCACTAGGTTTCATGGGCAAATGTCCCTCCTGTTGCTATGATATCTACACCCCTGCTATCTGAATTTGGGAGTTGATGGCACACACAATGGCCTGGTATAGAAAACAGCTTCTGCCTATCTCAAAAGTACTTAATGAGCATTAACCAATTAAACCTGAAAAATACCCCTGTGAGATTAATACTGTTGTGTGTGACAGGAGACACAGCTGAGGAGCAGAGTCATGGAATCATTTCCCAAGGTCACACAGAACAAGAGTCAGGAACAGAATCTACATTTCCTGGCACTCAGTCCTGTGCCTTACCCCAAAACCATTCTATCTTTTCACGCACCCACAATTTCCATTAAACAAAAATACCATTCCTATTATATCAAACTTCAGAAACAGCTGGTATGCACACCAGCATCCCTTTGAAACTTCTTGTTCTCCAAAATTTCAGCTTTTGTTAAGGGGAAAAAAAGAAGTCTGTAGCTGGAGAAAACCACCTCAGCAATGTGAAATGAGTGTAACTCAAGGAGAGATTTCTCTTTGAATCATCAAGGAATCTTGGACAGTAGCTCTGAGAGGAAGGAAGTGCCCGAATCCTCTCAATGAGGAGTTAGCTCAGATGCCTGGTGATAATTCAGATCTCCAGAGTAATTTTTCATAAAAGAAAGAAAAAGAAGGGCCAAATCTGATTCTCATTTTAGTGCTGTAGGCCAAGGGCCTATGGGAAACAGATCACTTATTTTTACCCGTCTCAAATATGGTGTCTAGCAGAGTTCACAGATGTATTTTAGTAAGGAACCTGTGTATACTGTGTTTTTCCGATTGCGGTGGCAATGGGGAAAATCCAGTGAACATGGGTCCTCGTACTTCAAGTCCCACTAAAGGGGAATCAGCCTGGAGAAGCCCCCAAAAGTACAGAACTACTTATGTGAGTAGAGTTTGGAAGAGTATCATCACCTTTTTTCTCCCAATCCAACCCCTGCATTATACACCAGTCACAGCTATTAGGCATCCAATCCAAAAATGGTTCCCCAACAAGATTGCTAGTTTAGCAGATTTTTCTAGTTAAATATATCTCAGTGAGGTCATATGTTCTGTAATCAAAACAATTCACAGCCACACCTTCTAAGTCATATCTTCTGTTTTTAAACATAAACCCAATAAAGGAACTGGGATCTTTGAAAGTCATAATGTTAGACGGCTGTTTAATATAATGGGCGGCTAATATCAGTCCATTCCAAGGGTTAAAGCAAAGCTTCTTCTCTAAAGTTTCTATGGCAACTAGATGCAATCTATAGTGATATTGTAGTTAATGAAATGTTTCTTCCAGACCAGCCGGGCAACATATAGCATTGCAGTAATGGGAGGTGTCTTCAGGGGAAAGAACAGTGGCATCAAAGCTCTTCTCCCAGCAAACTATATTGTGTGCTGAAAGTGTGGGCTACATGCAATGTATCCTGACATCCCAGTTGCCCTCCCTACTGAAAAGCCGGGGCCGGATAGGGGGAAAATATGGAAATTTTCTCAGCTATGCCTGTATTGCATGGAGGAAAAGCAATTTTGCGTGGTTGATTTCCACACACATAATTGAAACCCAATATATCATTTTAACACATTCACTGTTCTTCTGTCATAATGCCCTATGGACTAGTCTGGTGTAGAAAGCCACTTTCTGTGTGTGAAGAAGGTTTTCTGGGATGGCCAGGCGGAACTGCAAGCAATTGACGTCACTGTACTGTATCTAATGAAGATAAAACACATGTCTCTCCGTATTGCTTTTGCCTTCTCAGAAATTGGTATGTTTACTTAAATGCAAAGAACAAAACAGTATCTTCAATCTGCAAAGCTGCAAAGGAAGAAAGCACGAATATCAAGTTCCTGTGGGCTTAATTCTGCCATCGCTCATAGTGCAGGGTTCCTTTCCATGTACTGAGCCCTGTGTGTGCTTGCATAGGGTATTAATAAATGAGACACTAGCCCACACGAGGTGGATGTCCACCTACCCATTTATTAGGTGTCATCCCCACTGGCCACGTGGCCACCACCCACCAGGCCCACAGACCCCACTCACAGTGGGGGTCTCTGAGAATGTGGATCTGGCCACGTGGCCGAATGCAGGGCCACATGTCTGCGACCCATCAGTTAGGTTGCAGGCAGTGCCTTTTGCGCATACAGGTCTGCCAGCACCATAGAGTTGCAGATGGAAACCCTAGAGAGTTCAAGGAGCAACCATTTCCTACCTCTCTCTCCACTCTCGCTTTCACTGGCACTGGCACTGCCAGTGGGGGCTGCCTGCAAGCACATGATATACACGCAGGTGGGTTTGCTCGTTTATTAGGCTGGACCCACTACACATGCAAGTGGGGGCTGCATGGACTGAACACGGACTTCAGCGGGCTATCATCTCATTTGCTAACACCAATAGTGTCTGGTGGTGAAGAGGCAGGTCTAGAACCTGTGTATGGAAGGGACCGCATCATTCTTATTGTTCTGTAAAGCACCAGGTACACAGCTAGTGCTATACAAATACTTATAATAATATTGGCTCACCCATCTGTGGAAGCCTGGACAAAGGATAGGGAGTGGAGAGTGGGCATGGTGAGTGCAAACTTGCTAGGGTTCTTGCTTACATGGCAGCAGGGGCTTGTACAGTTTCCTGATTGTGCCCCCCATCACGCCACTTTGTCTCCTGCAAGATCCTACAGAACTGAATGAGGGACCAACCACTCTATAAGGACATGATGAGGTGTGGACTCCTTTGCAACTCTTACTACCTCAGTTGTATATTAGACATTCCAGTATTGTGCTCAGTGCTGTTGCAGATCACCTTTGCCCAGTAGTACCTTCTCTCTGTTACTGACACTGCCAAAGCCACCCCACCCCCCAATCTCCTGTATATGTGTGTGTGGCATTGAGAGAGAGAGAGAGAGCGCTTAGTGACTCACCTTGTACCTTTCTACTTCTGAACTGATACACAAACTGGCTGCTGCTGCTGCAGGAGGGAGAGGGATGTTTCTACTTTTAAAGAGGCAGCACTTAGAAAACTGAATGACAGCAATCAAACTGTCTACTGTCAGGCTTCATGGGCATTTTTGGTGCCCCAGAAATCCTGGAAGCATCCAAGCTTCTAAAAGTCCACAAACCTTGCAAGATGTGAGGGATTCCATGAGCCTGGAGGTACAAGAAGCGGCTGCAGGGCCATCAACAAGGCCGATGGTCACCAGGGCAACCAGAGCTGGAAACATAGCTCCCTCTACACTGTCACCAGCGCAAGCAGGCTCATCTTCAGAGAGCATCGGGGTGTTGCCTGGACAACTCAGACGCTCAGCGCGGCTGCAGGAGAAACACGCCCAAAGGGGCGGGGCTTAGCACTTAAATACAGATCGCATAATTTCTGGTGGTCCACAATGTCTATAGATGTGCGGAAATATGTACAAGGTTGTACCGTCTGCACCAGTACCAAGGTTCCCCGAAATAGACCAGCGGGATTTCTACATTTAGATACCATACCTAAATGCCCCTGGCAAATAATAGGAATGGATTTTATCGTTGAACTGCCCCCTTCACGAGGCTATAACAAGGTTCTAGTGGTGGTGGACCACTTCACCAAACTAAGGCACTTTATTTCATTTCATTTCATTTTAATTTGTAACCCGCGCTCTTTCACCAAAGGCGACTCGAGGTGGGGTGCAAAGCCTGCAAAGACTTACCTACCGCTCATCGCACAGCATTGCTGTTTCTGCACCGTCTGATGAAGTTACATGGACTTCATTTAGAAATAATCCCTGATAGAGGCTCGCAATTTGTCTCTCATTTCTGGAGGGCTCTCTTTGCATCACTACGAGTTCAGCTAAAACCTACCACAGCCTACCACCCCCAGGCCAATGGTCAAGTGGAAAGGGTGAACCAGAATTTTGAACAATATTTGCTATGTTATATTGACTATTTACAGGACGATTAGTATCAGTGGTTACCAATAGCGGAATTTGCATGAAACAATGCCTTGAACGCTTCCTTGGGCCATTCACCCTTTTATGTAACCTATTAATTTCATCCTCAAATATGCATCCCTACCTTACCCTCTGTTGTAGTCCTGGCAGCGGGTGAATTAGCAGCCCATATTCAGCGAACTCAGGCATTGGTGAAAACGTTGTTCATGGAGTCACGTCAACATTACAACAGGAACGCAGACAAAAGATGGTACGCCCCCCCCCCAACTTAAATCCTGGAGATCTAGTGTGGATAGATCAACGACACTACACTTCTTCTCGACCTTCAGCAAAACTTGATCATAAGTTTATGGGACCATTCCCAATCCTTCAGCAACGTAACAACGTTACTTATAAGGTTGCATTACCTGCACACTTAAGAATTCACCCTTCGTTTCACGTATCTATGCTCAAAAAGACAAACCCACCCCTTTTCCCTACCTCCTTTCCAATGCCTCCCTCAATTTGTATGGTTGAGGATGTCCCTGAATACGAAGTGCGGGCTATATTGGATGCTAAATTAGTTCGTGGTAACTTACACTACTTCCTTGACTGGAAAGGTTATGGGTCTGAGGCGCATACGTGGAAATCCATGCATCAGAAGTCCATGTTCCTCATTTAGTGTGTGCTTTTCATTGCAAACGTCCACTCTGACCTGGACCCTGGTGGTTTCTGGGGAGGGGCTCTCAAGGGGGGGTGTACTGTCAGGCTTCGAGGGCATTTTTGGTGCCCCAGAAATCCTGGAAGCATGCAAGCTTCCAAAAGTCCACAAACCTTGCAAGATGTGAGGGATTCGGCTGCAGGGCCATCACCAGGGAACCAGAGCTTGAAACGCAGCTCCCTCTGCACTGTCACCAGCGCAAGCAGGCTCCTCTTCTGAGAATGTCCGGGTGTTGCCTGGACAACCCCAATGCTCAGTGCGACTCCAGGAGAAGCACGCCCAAAGGGGCGGGGCTTAGCACTTAAATACAGAGCACAGCATTTCCTCTCTCCTGGTAATCAGTTGATGAGAGGCTGGCCCATTGCTTGTGTGAAAGTTAAGTATTGCTGAGTCCTTTGGAGTTATTGTGAGGTTACTTATCCTAGGTTATTGCTCCTAGTATCCCTTCTTTTCTCTTCCCTTCTCCCTGGAGTGAGTGGGTGTGTGACTGTTTAGTGGGATTTGTGGTGCAAGAGTGTGGGCGTGGCTGTTAGGGAGTTCCCTCTTTTTACCTCCTGGGCGTCTTTCCCCCCCTTGTGGTTAGTGAGTTTGTATTCTACTCCTACCCCCACATCCCCAGGGCCCCCCCTCCCTGTTCTCCCCGTCTTGTGGCACACTGGTCCATCCTTCCCTTCCCCTTTGAGTGTGGTTATGTGTGTGGAGTGAGAGCTGGAACTGTGTGGGATTTCCTCTCTGGGCACTGTGCCTAATGATGATAGGGGCCTGATTCCCCAGGAATCCTGTGGCCACAATCCTACCGTTAAGGGCTGTTTTCCACCTGTGCAGGAACCAGGGGAGATTAGAGTGAGAGTGAGCAGCGTAAAGCCTCTATCCTTGCCCTTCCTCCCCCCTCCCCCATCACAGTTACAAAGATCACTCCTACAGCACAGAGAGGAATTTGGCTGAGGTACAGCATGGGTACGATCTGGTAGAACAGAACTTGTTTTTTCTTTTTGAGTACTTGACAGCAAAAATACTGTTTATGTACTTACAGATTACAGACATTCACATTTGTGCAAGCAATTTGTAAGATTTCACCAGCAGTCCATAAATTATTGTATTGTATCCAGATAGCTAGTATACTACTTCATCCTGCATTGTTAATTATTGCACCACATTCTGAAGTCCTTGAATCAATGAAATCATCCAGACAACTTCCACTGTCAGAATCAGATGCAATCTGATATACATGATTGTATATATCCTATTATAGGATCAAAAAATCTTTGGTTTAAGAGAGGAGTTAAGGCGCTTACAAATTCACTCATGCTCCAAAAAGCTGGGAAATGGTAAGTTAAGGCTCCTGCCTTAACTTGTACACCATGTAAGCAGTTAAAATGTTGTATAGTCTTGCATATTGTGCTCACTTACACCTTAGGTGCCATGAACCCACGCTTTGACTTCATCTTTCAGCTTCAGTCACCTACACCCTGTAGTCTATCCAGCTTCATCCCAGCTACCGGCTCAGTCACCTACACCCTGTAGCCTCCTTACGTAGAGCCTCCCCACAAGGCTCTGCTGGTCAGGCACAATCCCTCCTGACTAGGGTTGCCACCGTTGGTCATTTTTTACTTGCCACTTCCATTTTGGCCTATGAGTGTGTCAGGTAAAAAACCCACTACAGGTGGTAAACTTACTCCTGACCAGTTTTCAAGCAGAGCCACAATCAACTCATCTGTCTCTGTTCCCTGAACCCTGGGCCGGCTCAGGCATGCCCAGTTCAGATGGCCCTTCACTCCAAGACCCTGGAAACTACCCCAGCTGAGGCCTCTCAAGGTGCCATCCTGTGCCACCTCAGTGGCTACCCCCTCCAGACTGGTGCTACCTTCTCTTAAAGGGCCAGGGCTCAGGCACCCAACCGGACACTGTTACAGTAACATATATTTCACTGTATAACTTTAGAATGTATAAAGTATGTGCTGAATTGTGCCATACTAATAGCATTATCAGTGTTTGGATTGAAATAGGTACAAAAGGCAACCAATATATTCACTTTGTCTTCAATGGGAGCTGCAGACATATCATGCCTCTGAAAATTAGGCAATATACTTTGGTGTCTAAATATGGATTTGACTTCCTGATTTTGGAGATCTCAGTCTGACAAACCTTGGTCCTTGGTTGTAGGTTTTGCTTTCCTGATCTACAGTTCCCAAAGCAGCGAACTGATGAATAAGATGCTGGTAATGCAATCCATGTTGGTATGATACAGAACATACTATGTATACATTTAGAATTCACATTGTATATGTAGAAATATAGCACAGTAGAACTTCTCCATATCCAGACAACTTTGATATTTATTTTTGCTTTTTGTCCAAATCTGGGAGATGTTGGATATTTCAGGGTCACAGAGCAGGTACAAAATAAATATCCAATCTGGCAGGTCTAAACATGGGAGATTATACGGTGTATTATCAGTTCTTTCACACAACCCAAAGAGAGCAAAGAACATGGTGTGCAGCCCATGTTTCTTTCTCCCTCTGAGGTTGATTTGCACAAGTTTATTTACAGCACAAACCCCTTCACATGACCCACTGGCAGTGGAGAAGGCAGCACGGTTGCACTCCATGTTCCTTTCCTTCTCTCTAAGGGTTGAAAGAGTCTTTTGTCTCTGATCCTCAAAGTTCTGCACAGCACAAACTCACTTTCTTCAGCAAAGCTTGTGTTGGTCCAATGCCTTAAGCACTGGAGTCAGTATCTTCACAGATGATATTACAACGTAGTCTGGTTTGGATGATTCCAACATGAGTTTTACTTGGGAAGACTCTGAGGATGGAATTCCAGCTCCCCTGGTTTCATTTGTAGTTTTGACATTGGATGTTACCAGACATAACAATAGCTATGTGCGAATCCATCACATGCTGAAATTGATAATATCACCCAGGGCATGTGGCAGGTTTTATATTAGGTGTTTATGGTGCTGCATATGAAAATTGAATAGCCATGAAAATATGCAGCACCATAAAAATATGCAGCTGCTTCCACCAGCTGTTGGCCGGAAGTTGTCCATTTATTTATTTATTTATTTATTTATTTATTTATTTCCGTTTATATGCCGCCCTTTCCCAAAGGCTCAGGGTGGCTCACAAATAATAAAAAACATTAAAAACAATACCTAAAAATCTAAAAAACTCACCAACCCTCCCTTGATGCATGGGATCCATCACAATGGAAGTGGGGTAGTGAGCTTATCTACCTGTAATAGTGACTACGTGCAAGTGGCAGCTATGTGCTGTGTGCAAGCACAGTTTTTGGAATCACAAAACATGGTAAGCGTATGGAGAAAAGTGTTTGCAAAAACGGACATAGTGGGCATATATATCTCTGTTTAATACCTAAAAGGGTGTCTAGCATTATGTCTGGTAGCGCCCTAATGACTCTGCTGGAGCCAGGATTTCATCATGATTCAGGACTTCAGAAACAGCCTCTATAATTCTTACAGTGGGAGTAGCATGTGCTGTGACCTCTGAGAAGTAGATCACAGATATAGGTCTCTACATGGGGAATTAGATGCCTAACTATGGGAACCCAAATTTGGGTGAGTTTGGTCAAAATCTCCTATTTCATCAGTCACTAAGTTGTGTCAATGGGGGCGATCCCATGCCCCACGCATGCTGCGTGAACCCTACGCATGCTGCATGAACCCTGTGCATGCGCATGTGCATGCAAATCGAACGCATCTCCACAGGGATTGCACTGTGTCACACGGATCTTGTGCGGAACCTGCGCAGATCTCACGCGGATGCCATGCGGCTCCTGCTTGGGATTGCGGCCAATGTCAAGAGCAGAGTCATCTGTGACTGAAACAGGAGGAAATAAAGTGTCTAATGGAGAAGGATAAAATTGATAAGGAAAGGGATTTTATTTTCAAGCTCTGAAATGGCATTACCAACAATAGGAAATAAAGAACAGGCACCGTACAATGCCCTTGTAAGCTTTTATACAACCTTTTGAAAGACAGTACCATAGTAATTTATTTCCAAAAGTTGGAACTTCATAAAGTGACTTTTATCACCCTGTTCAGATTTCCTTCTCCTTTTCCAGACTACATAAAAATATGAAATATCTGGTCTCACAGAGGTCTTAAGACCTGTCTTTGCTCTTTTCCTTTAGTGCTTCCTTACTCACACTACAGATACACCAACAGCCACAGTTATAGTTTAGTTTAAAAGCAGAGGTTGGCCCAGCCGTCCAGAAACTGTAACTAGAATGATTTTTTGCTATTCCAGTTAACAGCCATATGGAAAGAGCCTCACAAATATTCAGCTGAAATGTTTCTCTTTTTGCTTTATCCTTTTGTTTATGGAGCTGATAGTGTCATATGTGTTATTGAGAGCAGAATTTGATATGGGCTATAAAATGTTTCATTATTGCAACAGCAAAAGTTTCCATTACAGTAAAATGGTGTACAGACTGAAGTAGAGTCAGCTTCTTCTGTATTCATATTTTTGGACCAATACTGGCCACACAAGGGCTCCAGGATTGCACAGAGGTTCCTAGACGCCTGGGGCAGAATGCCCTCCACTATGTTCAACTTTAAAAATGATACATTTTAACTTTAAATGGTTTTATTTGAAACGCATAGGACAACCCTCCATTAAAGTCAATAGGAGACTTGCCATTGACTTTAATGCTGGAGTATGCCCTGAGTTTTCAATGTTGATAATGTTGATTTTTAAAATATTCTTTTAACTTTTTTTATTAGTGAAAAAGAATTTGGGCTCATTGTAGGGGCTCTTTTGTGTGTGACATAGAGCAAATTGCCCTTTTGCCCTGACCTCCTCTGGGAAACCCTGCCTGTGTGCTACTCCAGTGGTCCAATATGGGCAATTGAAGATTCCTATGATGTGTGAGAATCCACAGTTGGCATGGAGGGCATTTTGGGTGTACTGCATTTTAGTTATCGTGGCTTGACATTATTTAGTGAATCCCTGAAGCTGCTCAGGGATGCACACTGGTTGCCCAACTGACTTGTAGCAGCCTTGGTGGGGTGGGGTGCACAGGATAGTTTACAGTCAACTTCCTCCTGCCCAGCTGTGCTAAACAGAGCTATGATACATCTAGAGTTAGTTGTTCAGCTACAGCAAAGTTTGTACTTTAAGATTTCTCTTCCTTAAAATAAAGCCAGACACAACCACTTCCGATCAATGTCCAAAACCCATCATCATATTTTCAGCTTACAGTTCACACAGGATACCAGTGATAAATGCTGTTTAGCAAAGATGCATTTAAGATTACTGGGCACAGGGCAAAAGAACATATGATACCAGACTGAAGTGGTGTTAAATTGACATGGTCAAAGTCCTCATGCAGTACTTGCTCACTCTTAGTGTGCAGAAATTGCATTCAGCTTTACAGAGGTAGAGATTTCATTTTATTCAAACTCAAATGGAAACCTGGGTTCTGAAATGAGAAGACAGGGAACATTTTTTTTTCCTTTAGGAAATCTGATTGCTTTTCTTTTTAAAAACAGTCTCGGAATAATATCTTAACATGCTCCATGCTCAATAATGTCATGTGCTTGGCAGCTTGGTATGCTGGCCAAGAACAAAAGTCATGCGTGTTTCTTCACTGCTCTGAGCAAGGTAAAATAACCTAGATTATATAGGTTGAAATTATTATATAGGTTCCCCAGGATGAGCCTGAGCATTTTTAGAAGGTGATGTAAGATTTTTTTGTTTGACTGGGCTTTTAGCTGGTGGGGATAAGGTTTGGAGGGTTGAGGTGGGAATGGTTTTAATGGGATTTTATTTGGTCTTGTTACTGGATTTTATATTTTTCTATTCAAGCTACCCTGAGCCTACAGGAGAGGGTGGGATATAAATCAAAATAAATGTTTGTAACCGCAGCCTGCTCAACCCTCCAGGAGGATTGCCAATTGTGATGGACTGTGGAATCTACCTCATAGCCACAGCTACTGAGCAATAGCACAGCTATTGCGCATTTGGCTCAATATGACTGTAGTCTTTGGAGGATTTCTCTGTAATTAGGGCTCTCAACAGCCGCCCCTTAGCCAGCCCTGGGTAAGGCTTATTTATGTTTAGGTCTGTTCTGAGTAGGTTCTGGCCTCCAATCCACCCCTTATAGCCAGCCCACACCACCAATAGTCCTCTTATCATAGGTACAGGAAGGATTCCACCTGGTAGTCCTGTGTCGAGTGGGTGCTTTTAGCTTTCTTAGCGTTCCTGGGTCTTGGGTTTGGGTGTGTGAGCTTCCACCTTGCCCACACACAGCTCACTCCTGCCTTGCCCTGAAGAGCCTGGCAAGCCCTCCTCACTCTTTAACAGTTCCTCTATACTGAGGCTAGCCCAGCTAAATGCTGAATAAGATTCAGGCCACTTTCAGACATTCCCTCCTCCCCCCCCACCCCATGCATATTCTGGCTGGGGGATGCACAGCCAGAATATGCGTGGGGATCAACTGGTCTGAAAGCCCCCCCACGTGGATTTTCCAGAAGACATGCACAGGGATGCAGAGCTCAATTTCTTGCTCTGCATCCCTGCGCATGTCTGCTGGCAAAGTCGCGTGGGGGGAGGACAGGCAGGGGGTTCAGTCCCCACCAATCCCCGCACATATTCTGGCTGCACATCCCCCCCCCACAGCCAGAATATGTGTGCGGGGGGAGGGGGGAATGTTTGAAAGTGGCCTAAGTTCACAGGTGTCCTTCATTCATCACTGTCTTTCCTCCAGGCAGCACCAGAACTCTGATAGTGCATTAGGGCTCTGTTTAGTGCCTTTTCATGTTCCAGTCTTTTAAGGGGACAGAGTCCTATTGCAATGAGACTAGTAATTAAGATGGCACTTTTTACTAGGTCATCTACTACTAGTGAGCGTGTTCAGGCTTTTGAGCTTCACAGAGCTCTTCTTTTTGCCTGAGGAAGACCTTGGTGAAGCTCAAAAGCTTGCATGCTCTCACCAACACCAGCCAGTCCAGTAAAAGGTATCATTTAAACTACTTTGCTTCTTAACTTTCTAGATTACATGGGGCACAATTCTTCACCATTAAACACAATGGGAACTAAACCATTAACTGCAGCCAAACCAGGAACATCCCCTGGGCAGCCGTCTGGCTTATGCCATGTAGTACCCTCTTTCTTCTCCTCCAGTGCATGCAAAGGCAGCTAAAACTGAAGGTGATAGTTAACTAACCCTGAGATTTATTGGCTTAACCTGAAACCCAGAGATGATGTTTGAAAATCTTGAGATTCAGTTTCAGACCCTGAGAGTTGGTAACCCTAATCATTTGTACCATGGTACAACATTTACAGCTGTAATTCTGCTGGCTTCATTAAACCTGACTATATGTTTGGCCCCCTGACCCTATTAGGTTCTTAACAAACTCTCAGCAGATAAGATCTATTTATTTATTTATATTTATTAGCCACCCCACTCATGCCTACGGCATCTTGGGGCGGCGTACAATAACAAAAGATACATAGAAATATAATAAAAATACTAAAAAAGCAACAATATATTAAAAATATCTTAAAACTCAAATTTACCCCCAACTACCCCACCCTGCTACCCTCCCCTCTGAAGGCCTGGGCGAACAGCCAGGTCTTGCAGGCTTGGCAAAAAGCCAGCAGATCTGGGGCCAGGTGGGCTTCCTCCAGGAGGGAGTTCCAAAGTTGCGGCCCGGCCACCGAGAACGCCCTCTCCATTGTAGCCCACTGTTTTACACAGGGGACCTCCAGAAAGGCGCCCCCGGTGGACTGGAGGGATCGCTCTGAGGCACGGGGGGCGAAGCAGTCCCTGAGGTATGAGGGGCCAAGACTGTGCAAGCCTTTATAGACCAACACTAACACCTTGAATCTGGCTCAGTATGCTATGGGCAGTCAATACAGAGTATGGAGCACAGGTGTTATGTGCTCCCGCCGACCCGTCCCTGTAAGGAGACGGGACACCGCACTCTGCACTAGCTGCAGCCGCCGGACCAGTGTCAAGGGAAGCCCCACATAGAGCACGTTGCAGTAGTCTAGCCTCGAGGTGATGAAGGCATGGGTAAGGGTGGCCAGATCAGGCCCAGAAATGTATGGATGCAGCCTCTGCACTAGATACAACTGGCGGGAGGCAGCTTTAGCCACTGCCTCCACCTGTCGATCCAGACAGAGGTCTGAGTCCAAAAGCACTCCCGGAGTCCGAACCTGCTGGGCTACAGGAGGGCAGACCCCACCTCCCCCCACAAGGGGAGCCAGCACCTCCCTCACCTTGCCCACCACCATCACCTCCATCTTGTCGGGATTGAGCTTCAGTCTGCTCTGCCACATCCAATCTGCGACAGCCTCCAAACACTGGGAAAGTAATGAGACAGCAGGACCTGGGTCAGTTGAAAAGGAGAGGTACAGCTGAGTATCATCAGGATATTGGTGATATCACACCCCGAACCCTCTCATGATCTCCTCCAAGGGCTGCATATACACATTAAATAATAACGGAGACAGGATCGAACCCTGTGGAACGCCACAGGTCAAGGCCCGGGGGCTTGATGTTTCAGCCCCCAGCACCACCTGATGGCTTCTCCCCGAGAGGAATGAGTGGAACCACCCAAGGACAATCCCGTCCAGGCCCCCCAGGTCTCGCAGCCATCTCAGCAGCAGCCCATGGTCCACTGTGTCAAAAGCGGCCAAGAGATCTAGCAGGATCAGAAATGTTGAACATCCTGTGTCCATCTCCCGGCGGAGATCATCCACTAAGGCCACCGACGCTGTCTCAGTACCATAGCCAGCATAGAACCCAGACTGAAAAGGGTCATGGAAACAGATGTTATCCAGATGCGCCTGGAGCTGTATCACCACCGCCTATTCAATAATCTTCCCTAAAAAGGGAAGATTAGAGACGGGTCGGTAGCTGGTGAGTGCGTCCACATCCAAAGATGGCTTCTTCAGCAGGGGGTGCACCACAGCCTCCTTGAGACTGGGTGACAATCTCCCCTGTCGAAGGAACGCGTTGACTATCCTCGTCAGCACTGTCCCCAAAGTCTCCCTGGAGACTTTCACCAACCAGGACGGGCACGGATCTAATTCGCAACTGGTGGCTCTAACAGACTCCAAGACATCCACTGCATCAGCTGGCGTCACTTCCTGAAACTCATCCCAGGAAGATAAACCAGACGGTGCCTCCATAACCTCGTGCTCCTCACCTACTGCCTCCAATCCGGTGTCAAAGTTACTCTGGATCTGAGCGATCACTGTCTGCAAAGTAGATGGCAAACTCCTCACAGCGGGCCTGGAACAAGTCCCCGTCCAGCTGGAGGGAGGCCGGACTGACCAGCCCCCGCACCACCTGGAACAACTCCGCTGGGCACAACTTTGCAGACGCTATGAGGACAGCAAAGAATACTTTTTTTGCTATCCTCACAGCCTCAACATAGGACCGCAAATAGCCCTTATGGAGAAGTTGGTCAGATTCAGAGTGAGTCCAACGCCAGTGTCACTCTAGTCTCCTGCCTACCTGTTTCATATACCGCAACCCCTCAGTAAACCAAGGGGCCACCCTGTCAATGGCCTCCCCCATCAAGATGTTCCAATGCTGGACCAGCTCATCGACTGAGTGACTGTCAGGGTCTAAGGTTAACTCCCTCAGTGGCCTGGATCCCTACTACTAATTGTAATACTAATTGTAAAAGTGCTGCACATTCCACGAATGCATGTTTGACTTCTCAGTACATGCTCTTTAAAGAAAAAAAAAAGAGCTCAAGTAAGTGGACGAAGAAGTCGGACTGTTGATGAAAACAAGCATGACAGCAGCCATGTTGGCCCGCTTTGGCCTGGGTCTTACCTGCACATTTGTTCCCTTGTTGCCAGATGTTGGCCGGCAAATGCCCCGGGGCAGGTAAGTGGCTGCTATGGGATGTGTCCTCTGTAAAATCTCAGGAGATGCATTCTGGGCCAAGGTCCATTCACCCGGGCCAATCTTGGCCAGCATGTCTGTTTGGCCCACCCAGCCTACTGTGAGAGAAGCATGCTCACACAGCCTCACCAAACAGCTGATTGGGGGGTGGGAGGGCTTGGAGAAGTGTGCTCATCTCGACCACCGGACAGCTGATGGGGAGGGGGCTTGGAGGAGTGTGCTCAGCTCAGCCACCAAAGAGCTGATCAGCTGTTTGGCTGTGGGGGTGAGTGCGCTCCTCTCACCACCACCCCCATCGTCTGTTTGGTGTGTGCAGCCAGCCACCAAACAGCTGATGGAAGGGAAATCCTGGACCACCCACATAAGCTGTTTGATGCATGCACCCGGCCCACCAAACAGCTGATGGCACCAGCCAGCCTTTCCAAGTGACAGGGAGCCCCCCAGGCAGCTGTTACAGGGCTGGCTCCTGGTCACTTGAAAATCTAGGTGCTACTTTCGCCGTTCCAGCGCCTCCCAGCTGGGAGACATAGGAAAGGGGGGAGCTGCCTTTTCCAAGTGACAGGGAGGCCCCTGGCCACTGTTGTGTATTGTGGGACTGGCTCCTGGTCACTTGGGAAATCCAGAGTCTGCTTTTTTCTTCTTCTTTTCTCCTCCTCCTCCTCCTAATTTCTATAGCACTACTAGGTGTACTCAGTACTTTGCTTTCCCCCTTCCAAAGCTCCCCCTAAGGCACTGGAAAGGGGAAAGCTGTGCCTGGGCTTCCCAAGTGACTGGCAGCCACTCCGCAACAGCAGCCCAGGGGACTCCCTGTCACTTGGGAAAAGCGGCTTCCTCCTTTCTTGCACCTTGCTGCTGGGAGGCACTGGAAGGGGGAAAGTGGTGCCCACTGCCCAGACTTCCCAAGTGACCGGGGGGAGTGGGGGAGGCAAGGCCATGATAGGAAGGGGCAGGAGATCCTCTTAGCTTGACTCTTTTATGACATGTTGTTACTCCCTCTGCTCCATCCCTGAGACTTCCGTTTCTCCAGAGTATCCAGGCACCCCTAGATAACCCTGGAAATTGGATCTTCACCCAGAACCTGGAGATGATGGGCTACAATCTGGTGGGGTGGCAAACCTGCTGCATCGTATGAGTCTCATTGTTTTTACACAGATGTAAATTGGATATCTAAATTGCAGCCCCTCCTCTCTTCGCTTCACTGGCTTACCCTTCCTGAACGAATCCTGCACAAGCTCCTAGTCTTCACCTATAAAGCTCTTCACAACTTCGCTCCCCCCTACCTCTCTGCACTTATCGCCCTCCATACTCCAGCCCGTGCACTTCGCTCCTCCTCTGTCCCTTCTCTCACCCTTCCACGCCTTCTCTGCTCCCCTAAGCGCCTTCGTCCCTTCTCACTTGCTGTCCCCCATGCCTGGAACTCCCTCCCTGTCCACATCCGCCTTGCCCCCTCCCTTCATACCTTCAAATCTCTCCTTAAAACTCACCTCTTTCGCTCTGCTCTGTCTGACTCTTTATCCTGCTGAGCCACTATTTCCTATACCTACCCTTATCCTTGCCACATGGACCTGCCTGCTGTCATTCTCATCGTAACCAAGCCAAGTACGTGTACCTGAGAGACCTTGCATCTTCATGAATGTTAGACCCCTTGTCTCTCCCTCTGTTCCCCTTCCTATGTCTCTCCCCCAGCTCCTGTCTCTCAGATTGTAAGTCCTAGGGGCAGGGACCATGTCTATTTTATTACTTTGTAAAATACCAGGTACACTGCTGGTGCTATATAAATGTTTGTTAATAATAATAATAATAATAATAATAATATTATCCTCCTTCCTAACAATAATCGAAGAACGACAGAAATGGCCAGTCCCTTGTTCACTGCCAATCCACCCCATTCTAAACCCTACAAAACTTCTCCGCCTCTACCCATGGAGCCACCAGTGAAAGGGTAGTGCTGATGAGGTGGCAGAAATAGTAGGAGCAATATTTTCTTAGTGCTTTCTGCACTACAGTAGAGCAGTACCACACACAGATTACAGTTTCTGAGAGTCCAGGTTAGTTAGAAGTGACCTGTGCTTGCTCTTTGGTTACTGATGTGTTTCCTCACAGAACTGAAAGATGCTTGACTTCCAGAGTTTTGCAGCACATAAATCTCATATTTGTGAAACAAGCACAGTAATGTGTACAAAGCTCATCATTTATCAAAACCTCCTTGGCCCTAGTTCAGACCTGGTGTAAGTAGGAATATAAAAATGACAGTACAGATTGTTTTCTGGGTCACTCAGACAGTGTGCTGGCAAGATAATTTACTAGCAAATGTAACGTACTAACACATTTTAGGAAATTTCCCTAACTGCAGCACTTCCAGGGGTTGCATGGCTTGGGTTGGGTAAACTTTTACCATTTTATCATCAAATAAACACAGCTCCAGGGAGGTCTACATGACATGTGGCAATAACAGCCACCCTCTGTCTAGATCAGCATGACTGTTGACAGAGCTGTGCAACTACAACGATTCAAGCTTGGGTTTTGAGATTGGTAATTTGCTTCCTAAGTTAGCAGACTTTTGGCTTTATCAGACACAATGACTATCCTTTGCAAGCTGAAATCACTGACATCATCCTGATCTTGCAACTGCTCCTACAGACTTTCATGCTGTTGCATGTTCCAGTGGCTCCTCGAGAATCCCCTCCCCACCAGCTGTTGTCCAGATGACTCTATAGGCATCTTTAGACACAATGGCAATTGGGTGCTTAAGACATTTGCCATGTGGCTGTGCATTTTGTCTAAGCACCGTCACTATTTTTGGCTATTGGTTTGTCCTCCCCCACCCCCCCGTTAGCCTCCCATTAACTTCTTGTAGGTTGCATGGATGTGTAGGGCCTGGGAGTTGAGTGTTTCCCCTGTCTCCCTGGCTAACGTCATGTCTAAAGAAATTGGGTGGTGTGTTCACAGTCATTTATGGTCTGTCTGCCCTGAATCCTCCTCTTGCCCCCCCCCCCCAGCTTTTCCTTTGCTGCACCCCGTCTGTGCACTCTCCCAGAGCACCCGGGGGGTGGGAGAGTGAACAATGAAGAATCAGCTGTTTAGCTGCAGCATGGAACAGAGGATCAGGCAGACCCAACCGTTCTCCTGCATGAACTACAACTCCCATAATTCCATGGGAGTGCTTCTGCTAGGAGAGCTTCTGGCATGAGTGGCAGGCAGGACCCTGATTAGCCCCTGGATGTTGAACACAGTAACAGGGGCTAATCGGGGCAAATGTGGGTCAGAGAATGGTGTCAACACACCTTCCACCACTCCTTGCCATTGTGTCTAAAGGCCCCCACTACGTTTCTACAGGCTTTTGGATTAACACAAACTGAAAGTGGGGCAGTGTGCTTATACATACATTGCAGGGAGTAAGTGATAGTGACAGATGTGTGATGGCCATGACTATGATTTCTGTTCTGGGAATCCAATCCATGGTAAGTGCAGATTCAGATGCATGTTTCCACAAACAGATGCAATGCCCTATGTGTGTTTAGCACAGAATATGTGTAGATAGTATTACAACTGGTAGCACTCATTGTAAGAGCTATATGAGAGAGCCAGTGTGATGTAGTGGATAAGGTGTCAGACATGGACATGGGAAGTCTGTGTTTAAATCCAGCCCTGGCATGAACTCACTGGGTGGCCTTGGGAAAGCCATAACCTCTCAGCTTCAGTTCCCCATGTGTAAAATGGGAATTTGTGTCTGTGTTCCCCTCATCCTTGTCCATCTTAGATTGTAAACCCACTGGGCAGGGACCTGCCTCCATTAATAATAATTGTAAAGTGCTAGGTATACTGCTGGTGTTTTATAAATGCATAAAATAAATAAATAATAATAATTTTTAAAATGTAGACGTGTTTAGCCTTTGTGTGGAAGAGGGTAACGTTATGTTTTTAAACAACCCCCAACAAGGTGGTGCTCAGACTCCAAAGAGGGTGTTACCAGATTTACCACTACTCATCTACCAGAGGGCTGCATCTAGTGTTCTACAGAAATATGTGATTATCATAATATCAGGGCATTTGAAAAGGGGTTGGAGAAGACTCAAAAGGAGGGAACTGTATCTACAAGCAAGGTCTGTCCTTTTTCTCCTCACCTCTTTTAAATACTGTTTATTCACTGCATGAAAGTCAGGACCACCTGACATTCTCCTCTTTGCAGCTAGCCAATGCAGTTGCTAGAGGATTGTTGCTTTTTAAATTACTGTTTTCATCTGCTTCCCAAAACAAACAGACTGCACATTTGTCCAGTCTGTAAAAAAACAACACGGGCACAGATTTGTGTACATCATGGGCTAAAAAGGAGTTGCAGACCTTTTGGGTGTCTTTAGACATAACGTCAATGGCTGTCTGAATTTTAACCTTGATATGAACACCAGTTTGGCCCCGTATTCACCATGTGGAGCTGCTTAGACACACAGTCCATCTTGGGGCAAATGGGTGTTTTGCACACACCCTGCTCTCAGCACACAAACGCTGTTGCCCCATTCCCCGTGTTGTACCTGCTAACATGCCAGGTGCTATTGTTAGACATAATGTTGGCCATGTGTTCATCTGGAACACACAAATTGTCCTTGGAATGCAATGGTGTTCACATCACAAGTTCAACGGATGTTCAACGGGTGGCCAAATTGGTGTTGGGATTGTTATGGTGCTTACACACAACAGTCAAACATGTGCTTAGGGGTTTTGACACCTGATCTGTGTCTACCTCTCGCTCCTATTGGACTCTCTTCGCTCCCTAGGATTCTGCGGCTCTGTCCTTGACTGGTTCTCCTCCTCCCTTTCTGACTGCTCCTTTAATGTGTGTCGTCCCAATTCCAACTCCTCCTCCCTCCCCCTCTCGGTTGGGGTTCCCCAACGCCAATGCTCTGTCCTGGGCCCTCTCCTCTTCTCTATCTACACCCTGTCTCTTGGCAAACTAATTACATCCCACGGCTTCCAATATCACCTTTACACTGTCACTGACGACACTCAACTCTAGCTCTCCACTCCCTCTCTCTCCAAGCTCACCTCATCAACTCTATCTCTGATATCTCCGCCTGGATGTCCCGACGTCAGCTCAAGCTCCACATGGCTAAGACTGAGCTCTTTATCTTTCCTCCCTACCCTTCCTCTCCCTCTTCCCTGTCCATTCTTATTGATGGGGTCACCATCCGCCCTGTTCCCCAAGCCCGTAGCTTGGGCTTTGTCTTCAGTACTCACCTTTCTTTTAAACCTTACATCAACTCTGTTGCCAAGTCCTGTCTCTTCGCCCTCCACAACATTGCTTGGATTCGTCCCTTTCTCTCTGTCTCCTCAGCCCAAACCCTTGTTCACGTCATGGTCATCTCTCGCCTTGACTACTGCAACCTCCTCCTTACTGGCCTCCTTCGCTCTCACCTGTCCCCCACTTATTTCCATCCAAAACTCTGCTGCTAGGGTCATCCGCTCGGTCCATCGTTTTGACCATGTGCAGTCCCTCCTCTCCTCTCTTCACTGGCTCCCCCTTCCTGAATGCATCCTTCATAAACTCCTGGTATTCACTTACAAATCCCTTCACAACCTGGCTCCCCCTTACCTCTCAGCCCTAATCTCCGTACGCACTCCTGCACGCACTTTCCGCTCCTCTTCTGTCCCCTCCCTCGCTTTCCTTCATCTCCCCTGCTCCTCTAACTGCCTCCGCCCCTTCTCCCATGCCTGGGACTCCTTCCCTGCCCACATCCGCCTTGCCCCCTCCCTCTGCACCTTCAAATCCCTCCTCAAAACCCATCTCTTCCTCGCCGCCTTTCCCAACGCCTGTTAGAACTTTCATCTCAATTTTTACTGTCTGCCCTCCCCGCAGACTCCTGCCTAACCATAACCAAGTCAAGCACGTGCACCTGAGACTTCGCATCCACTTGATTGTTATTTATCCCTTGTCTCTCCCTGTGTCCCCTCTCCTTGTCTCCCCCTTCTGTGTCTTTTAGATTGTAAGCAGTAGGCAGGGACCGCATCATTCTTATTTTTCTGTAAAGTGCCAGGTACACAGCTGGCGCTATACAAATTATTATTATTATTAACAAACATTTATATAGCGCCAGCAGTGTACCTGGCACTTTACAAAGTAATAAAATAGACACGGTCCCTGCCCCTAGGGCTTACAATCTGAGAGACAGGAGCTGGGGGAGAGACTTAGGAAGGGGAACAGAGGGAGAGACAAGGGGTCTAACATTCATGAAGATGCGAGGTCTCAAGTGCACGTACTTGGCTTGGTTACGATGAGAATGACAGCAGGCAGGTCCATGTTGCAAGGATAAGGGTAAACCGATCGTAGGTATAGGAATAGTGGCTCAGCAGGATAAAGAGTCAGACAGAGCAGAGCGAAAGAGGTGAGTTTTAAGGAGAGATTTGAAGGTATGAAGGGAGGGGGCAAGGCGGATGTGGACAGGGAGGGAGTTCCAGGCATGGGGGGCAGCAAGTGAGAAGGGACGAAGGCGCTTAGGGGAGCAGGGAAGGCGTGGAAGGGTGAGAGAAGGGACAGAGGAGGAGCGAAGTGCACGGGCTGGAGTATGGAGGGCGATAAGTGCAGAGAGGTAGGGGGGAGCAAGGTTGTGAAGAGCTTTATAGGTGAAGACTAGGAGCTTGTGCAGGATTCGTTCAGGAAGGGGAAGCCAGTGAAGCTTATAATAATAATAATAATTAATACCCACTGGGGGTAGAAAGTGGCGGTAGTGGTGGAAATATTAGATAAACTCTGGCCTTTACAACCTGTGTATAGCAACGACGTTGTCATACTATACAGAGCACTAGATGTATGTGTCACATGGTGTAAATAAGAGGACCCACCCACAGGATTTTCATTTTAAGGGCATCATTAACACCTGGGTATGGCAGAGGAACCCGTGGGAGAAACTTTTACACTCCCTTTAGGGTTCTGATCATTGCAATAATTTATTTCTTTAATTATACCATGCCCTTCCCTCAAAGGCTCGGAGTGGCTTACAAAAATATAAAAAATGCATAAACATAAAACATATATAAAAAGCAATATCTGAAAGCAATTTTAAACCCCCCCTAAAACCCCACCCACCAACCCACTCCTTAACCCCTCCACCCTAGCCCACACAACCCCATTCCAGCTCACTAAATGCCTGGCCAAACAAAAAGGTTTTACATCTCTTCTGAAAGGTAAGCACTGCGTATAACTATTAGTGCTTTTAAAATGACAGGTGGTAGTAGTAGTAGTAAGCAGGCTCAGGCTTAGGCAGATCGAGAGTTGCATAATTGTGGAGCAGCCACTGAGAATGCCTCTCTGCATGCTCTCATTGTACAAACTTCATGGGCAGTTGGTACTCACAAGAGGGTGCCCACAGCTAACCTCAGATGCCACATCGAAACATAAGAGAAGAGGCGGTCTTTCAGGTACCTGGGGCCCAAGCCATTTAGGTCTTTATAGGTCAAAAAACCAGCACCTTGAATTGTGCCCGGAAAGTTATTAACAACCAGTGCAGACTCCGGAACACTGGTGTAATGGGATCCTGGCAACTCACCCTGACAGAAGGAGGGCTGCCATGAACTTCACCACTTGCAGCTTCTGAACAGTCATCAAGGGCAGCCCCACGGTGACAAAGACATGGATGATGGTGACCACATCCGAGTCTGATAAAAAAGGCCACAGCCTTCTCACAAGATGAAGTTGGTGAAAAGCACTCCTACCGTAACCTGGCCATCAAGGGCGGCTGGTGGCTTTTTAGTTTGGAGGGGCAGTAAGGCCGGTGGGTGGAGCCAGGGCAATGGTAGGCGGAGCCAGGGTATAACCCAGCAGCAAGGAGTTCCCAGGGTTAACATCAGATGGAAGAAAACACAGTCTAAAATGCACTTCAAGCTTAAAATGAATAACGTATAAACCCCAAGCACCGGGAAACACTGGCACAACCCAGCAGCAAGGAGTTCCCAGGGTT
>QEPC01012026.1:1448822-1477075 GCA_003113815.1 Sphenodon punctatus | reverse complement strand
ATGCAGGGTGGGTGTGGAAGAGCCTAGGGGGTGGGTGCGGGGTGGGGAACAGCCTAGGGTGCAGGTGGGGGAACAGCCTAGGGGTGTGTGCGCAGGGGGGGAAACACTGTTTCCCTCCCCCCGCACCCACCCCATGGCTGTTCCCCCACCCACCCACACCCTAGGTTGTTCCCCACCCCCAACAGGCTCAGCCTAGGGGGGTGGATGCAGGGGGGGGGAGGAATCAGCCTGTGCTTACCTGCTGCAGGCTGCTGCTCTTCTGACTGCACCTTCAGGAGGCAGCGGGACTCGGGAGCGGGAACTAGGAAGTGCGCGCGCAGACTGACTCTCGGGGGACTGAGGCCTGCCTCGGTCCCCCTAGTCAAGCTATCTCGTCAGGGCTGTCAGCGTGACCACCCTGGTGAGATCTTCCATTGTGCCCACTGAGCGCAATGGAAAGGCTAGCCCCTCCCTCCACAGCACGTTCCATGTGTGCTGTGGACGGAGGAGTTCAGCCGCCCAAATCGCGTTTTCCATAGGAAAACGCTTTGGGCGGCTGATTTTTGAGCCTTCTGGGACCCACTCCTCTGAGTGGATCCCAGAAGTCAACTAACAGCGCCACAGAGCAGCCACTGCCTTGTCTTTGCTTCAGAGTGGAGGCTGCTGCAGCGCTGTGGTCAGTTTCATGTCAGTTTCACTGAAACTGACCATAGCGCTGCAGCAGCCTCCGCCCTGAAGCAAAGGCAAGGGAGAGGCTGCTGCGGGCGGTGCTGGGAAGTGGCGGCGAGTTTTTTTTTTAAAAAAAAAACCCCCACAAGTGGCGGTGCGGTGCCTGGCAGGGCACTTGGGGTGTGTGTGTGTGTCAGCGCTCCAAACGCCCTGGAAGGCTAGCCGCGTCTGCTGGCCATCCAGGCGCAGCAGTGGATCCAAGAGTACCCCAAAGCTGAAAACCTGATTAGCCAAAGGAGGCTGGACCCCATCAATAATAGGGTGCCCTATGTCCCCCAGATCACACAGCCAGTCAATCATCATCACCTCGGTCTTATCTGGTTTCAGTTTCAATTGGCTTGCAGTCTACAGTGGTAACCAGGCACCTGGTAAGCACCAAGACTGCAAAGCCTGGGTCAGATGAAAAAGAGAGGGAGATCATACTGATGGCAGTTCACTCCAAATCTCATAATGATCTCACTTGGGGGGCCTCACATTGAACAGGAGTGGGGACAAGATGGAATCCTGCAGGACCCTGCAAGGGAGCTCCCAGGGGGATAACCTAACACTTATCACCATTCTCTTGGTTCTCCCATTCAGGAACAAGCAGAACCATGCAAGAGCAGTTCTGCGCACCCCCATCAGGTCCCAAATGAGATTAATAAAGTGATGGAGGCTATGAGGTTGGCAGTGTCTCTTTAACATGCTTGCTTGGTGTATTGCACCATCTTAATAGGCATTCCCCTCTCCTTGCTTCAGTCCTGGAATCAATTATTTTGGCCACTCTGTCATTCTCTTATATGAAGTGATGCAATTCTGTGTGTGCACCCACAACCTTCCTCTCCCCGCTCCCCCACCTCCTGTGAATATACTTCTACTACCAGTAATGTCACTAGATGACCTAATTCATTCATTCACACACACTTATTTTTAGTGAATGTCAGATAAAATAAGAACATCATTGTGCAGCAAAGACCAAATCAACTGGATGAACTTCAGTTCCAGATAGGCCCAGGCTAGGGGAAAATTAATGTCAATTTGTAATTACAGCATCCCTGAGAATATTTGACTCGCACCCAAAGTGGTTACATTCCAAGGAAGAAAAGATTACACTCTGTTCTTAAATTTATTAAGTAAACTCTAAAATACGCAGAATCATATTTCGAATGCCTATTTCTAGTGCAGCTTGTTATTCACTTATGGAGAGGAGAAATACTAATTACTATAATTTGGTAATCAGTTATATGATAAATGTAATGTGCTATTTAAATAACTTATTATATATTTTCTCACTTATGGTAGGTATACAAATAATGAGGTTCACATGTGCTTACCTGCAGAAATTAATTATAATGTCATCCTTATAAAGTAGCCTATTCTATTCTTCCATATATACCTGCAATTAACTGATTACTGCTAGGCATCTGATAGAGCAATGGGGTTTGGATTTCATTGTTTTAAAAGGGAGATGATTGATTCTGAATAGAAAGGCTAGCTTTTGTTGTCGTTGACAAATTCTAATTTCCTGTTGTTTGATCCTACTTTAGAAAAGCTTTTGTGAGTATCAAGATAGGGGACTTTGCTGGGCTATCACCACTGTACCCAAATATGTCATTATAATATAAGTATCTATGCCACCCACTTTTACGGAGAGAAACAGCAGGACATTATTCAATATGTGTTGAATTTGGTTGGGGACAGATTAGGGGTGCTGCTGGTGTACCGTGCACCCAATTTCCTGGTGGCATCCCTACATGCTCTTGCTGATTTGGTGTCTGGTGTGATCCTCTGGACCCCGAAACTAGTGGTCCTGGGGGATTTTAACATCCACACGGACACCAATCTTGGAGGAGCGAGGCATGAATTCATGGCCTTCATGACAACCATGGGCCTGTCCCAAATCATCTGTGGCCCCACACATGAGGAGGGCCATACACTGGATTTGGTTTTCTGCACCGACCTTGAGGCGGGGGGGTCATTTAGTAGAAGTTAGGAGGATGAAACCCTTGTCATGGTCTGACCATTACTTCCTTAAGGTGTGCATCCTGGCGCATATCCTGCACCCTGTTGGGGGCTGACTTACTAGATCAGTCCGCCCTCGGAGACTTATGGAACCGGATCGGTTCCAGAATGCTCTGGGGGAGTTTCCCCTGGACCTTGACACCTGCTCGGTTGATGATCTCATAGCCTTCTGGAACACCTTGTTGGCCGAGACCATTGACAGAGTGGCTCCCAGGCGTCTGCTGCCCTCCCGAGTCTCCCGCAGGTCTCCTTGGTTTACTGAGGGCCTGCGGTGTTTGAAGTGGGAGAGCAGGCGGTTGGAGCGATGGTGGTGCCAGACTTGCGATGAGTATGATCGATCGCAGCATAAGAGCAGTTTAAAGGCCTATGCTGTGGTGGTGGAGGCAGCAAAGAAGCAGTTCTTTGCTGCCCTTACTGCATCTGCAAAGTCACGTCCAGCGGAGCTTTTCTGGCTGGTGAAAGGCTTAGTTAGTCCTGCCTGTCTCTGCCTGGACCTGGCGCAATCCAGTGACCACTGTGACTGGTTTATCAAGTACTTTGTAGATAAGATCGCTCACATCCGCCATGATTTCGGTTCTGCAGTTATTGCAGAGGATCATCTTGGGGCTACGGATGCCCTGTTCTGTCCTGTTTTGTGGGATCGGTTTCAGATGGTATCATCTGCCGATGTGGAGTCCTTGATGGGATCTGTTCGTGCCACCACTTGTGAACAAGATCCTTGCCTGTCCTGGCTGGTGAAAGCCAGCCAGGAGACGCTACAGCCATTGCTGGCTGGGGTGGTTAGTGCCTCCCTTCAGGAGGGCAGGGTGCCTGAATGCCTGAAGGAGGCAGTGGTTAGGCCCCTGCTCAAGAAACCATCTCTTGACGCTGATGCTCCTGCCAGTTATGGCAAGTCTCTAACCTTCCCTTTTTAGGGAAGGTTATTGAACGGGTTGTGGCACGGCAGCTCCAAGAACACCTGGACCGCACCGGTTTCCTTGACCCCACTCAGTCCGGGTTTCAGCCTGGGTATGGTACGGAGACTGTATTGGTGGCCTTGGTTGACGATCTCCGTCTGGCGTTGGACCAGGGTCGTCAGACCTTACTGGCCCTGCTAGACCTTTTGGCTGCGTTCGACACAGTCGATCATGAGGTGTTGGTGATTCGCCTGCAGGACTGTGCTGGGATTGGCGGGACGGTCTTGGACTGGTTTAGTTCTTTCCTGGTCGGGAGTACTCACTGGGTGGTCTTGGGGTAGTGTATGTCTTCCCCCTGGGACCTCATGTGTGGAGTCCCGCAGGGTGCCATTCTGTCCCCCCTCATGTTTAACATCTATATGCAGCTGTTAGGGGAGATCGTGAGAGGGTTTCAGGGCATGCAGTGTCATCAGTATGCTGATGACACTGCATGCCCTGAAACCCTGAGTGTCATCAGTATGCTGATGACACTCAGCTCTACCTCTCTTTTTCCATCAACCCAGGCCATGTAGTCTCTTTATTTTCCCAGTGCCTGTTGGTTGCGGGGACTTGGATGAGGTTGTGCCATCTGCAGCTGAATCCTTACAAGACGGAGGTGATGTTGGTGGGTGAGGGCTTGGGGGCCTGGGAGTGGTTGAATCTCCTCTTTGGGGGGGGTGTTCACCCTCCCATGGTCTCACAGGTATGGAGTCTGGGTGTGCTCCTCGATTCGCGGCTCAGCCTGGAATCTCAGATTGTGGCCATGGCGGGGAGTGCGTTTCGGCAGTTACATCTTGTCTGGTGGCTTCGGCCGTATCTCTCAGACTCTGACCTCGCCACTGTCATCCATGCCTCAGATTGTAAGCCCTCCGATTGTAAACCCTTACAATCTCTCAGATTGTAAACCCTAGGGGCAGGGACCGTGTCTATTTTATTACTTTGTAAAGTGCCAGGTACACTGCTGCCGCTATATAAATGTTTGTTATTAATAATAATAATAATAATTAATAATGCCTTCATCACCTCGAGGCTGGATTACTGCAATGCGCTTTACGTGGGGCTGCCCAAGAAGCTGGTCTGGAGGCTGCAGCTGGTGCAGAATGCCGCGGCCTGTCTCCTTACTGGGGCAGGCCACAGGGCTCTGCACTGGCTGCCTATAAAGCACCGGGCTAGGTTCAAGGTGCTGGTTTTGACCTTCAAAGGCCTTCACGGCCTGGGCCCTGCCTATCTGCGGGATCGCCTCACTCCCCATGTGCCTGTGCGACCCCTGAGATCGTCCATGGGGGCCTTTTTGGAGGTTCCTCGGGTCAAGATGCGTGGCCACTGATGTGAGATTTTTTTCGGTGGCTGCCCCTGTGCTGTGGAATTCGCTCCCAGAGGAGGCTCGGTTGGCCCGCACCCTCCTTTTGACATTTGTTTAAACCTGGCTGTTCCGACAGGCTTTTGGTGAGGGGTAGGGGTAGGGTGGGGGGGGGGTGTAGAGTTTGGGAGGGAGGGTGAGTTTTATGATTTGTTTTAAAATTGTTTTTATTGTTCAGTTTTTTGTGTGTTTTTCGCCGCCCCAAGCTGCCTTTGGGCAGGAAGGGTGGGATACAAATTTTAAATAAATAAATAAATAAATATTAGGAATAGATGAGCAATATGGTCATCTATGTGTGCATGTGTTACATATATATTTACATATTGGTACATGCGTGCACATAATATGCAAAATTGTATTCACATAGTAGCATACTTAAAATCTTCCTAAAGTCTGGAAAAGAGACTGAAATGACATATAAAGAGAAAGTTAGCCTTAACTATTCTGTGTAACTAAACTCTTTGCCAACTAGGATATAATTAGAGTAAATAATTTTCATATTAAAAAAAAATAGGATGATAAAGGGTAACTAACTATTATAGTGGATCAGAAAGCTATATTGCTTTAACCTCAAATAGTAATGTTATATTTAGTGGTAAAAAAATAAAAATCCCCCAAACGATGGACTTGTTCTATCAGGAATCCAGCTTCCTTCTAGTCTAATGGAAAACATTAAATATTTGCAGATATTAAATTATTCTCCTTATTTACCAGTTCCTGGTTACTTACCAATACAAGGCTGTAGCAATCAACATCTGATCAAGGGTGTACTTGAAGAATTTGAATCTGAAGCTCAAGTTATTGACTTAAGTCCACAAAAATAACCAGTGCTCTCTAATTAAAAGAAGCATCCAAACCAAAATCCCTTTTCTTTTATCTTAAACTGGGAGCATTTTGACCTAAGGATTTGGGGGCAAGAACCATTCTTCATAGATATTTGTTGTACATTCATGCTGCACAACCTGGCCCCATTTATTATTTTGAATTCTGGGCACTCTTGTAAAATAACTGCATGATAACAAGCCAGTCCATGAACTTATTTTATTCCATCACACTGTTCTTCATTTACTATAGCTATCTGCAGCCAACTTTTCCAATACTGAATTGATTTTAACAGATCAATTCTCAATGTGACTATCAGTCAAAAGACAATAGTATGTTAAGCTGCATGCACAGATGGTGCCCGTCTTCTGTTTAAGAGTCTCTAGGTGTCAACCCAGTCACAAGACCTTTGGATCAAATGATGCCATTTTTCCAGTGACTGTCAATAATTACAAGCAATTGTCTCTGGAAACTTGTAACACAGACATCTCCACATTTATGTCTGTCAATGGAATCTTATCTTTAGCCTCTGCCAATCCGCTGAGTAACCAGAATTAAATTTTCTAAGGCTAAATCAGATAAAAGGCAGGTTCCAACTCTCTTGATTTTATTGCAACTCTCATGATTTTAGAGTTCTATTAAAGGCTAAACCTAAGTCACAAGAGACTCTAACTTTTATTTTAAAAATAAGTTTCTAACTCTCCTGATTTTCAAATAAGGCTTGAAATTATGCTGCACTGCAACCTTAAGGCACAGAAAGCAAAAGACAAGTAAACAGAATCCAACACTTACTATGTTTTAAAAAAATATCATAATTTTGGTGTATTTCCTGATATTTAGGGCTTGACACATGATTTTTGAAGGTTTAGGCTGACACTGGGGAGAAAGGCAGGGGTATGATTAGGGTAACCACCATACAGCCCATTAAAGGCACAGTCCCTTATTCTAACCCTGTCCCAGGTGTCCTGACCTTCGCCCCCCAAATTGGCTTTTTGTCCTATATTTGCAGGTGCTAGTGTGACAGCAGCAGGAGGGACAGCTGCACTGTGCGGATTAGCCAGCCTTATGAGGCAATGGGAAGCTGCTGGAGTGAGATCCAAGTGTAGGCAGGCTGGGCTCGATACTGGAAGAGAGGGGGGCAGCAGTGCAGTCAGCAGCAATGAGATCTCACACTGGGGTTGCTGTGCCAGGGAGGGTGCGGGTGCAATTGTGGCTGAGAGAGAAAAAACTGGGTAGCTCAGAGGGAGAGGCTCAGTATTGATTCTGCTAACGCTGGCTTCTCTTTAAAGTTAATTTTTATTTGTACGTGGAAAGTGTTTTATGAATTGATTTTAAAACTCCAAGGTAACTGTCATGATGAACATTAAATTCCAGTATATGATTATTGTATTGAATACTTGAGGATATTAGAACTATACCCTTGAGAGAAAAATACATGATACGCTAAGGGAGATGATGTCCCTTTTTCAGCATAGGGAAATATGGTCACCCTACGTATATGATTTGCTATGGTGAAGAAAGGCTGCGGTGGACCTGGTCTCATGTCTCAATTATGGGCACCTCTAAGGTCAAAAGTGGGCGAGGTCTTACCAATGAAAGTACAGCTGCCCCAGTGCCCAATCCTCTCCCCCACCCCTATGAAGTGGCAGAAACCGGCCTGCTGGGAAGGAAGTTTTAAGAGAAGGTGGGGGGTGGAGGGAGCGGATCATCCCTCTGAAAACTTCTTACTCTGAAAGTTTCCTAGCACTGCTCAGGCTGCTTGCAAAGCCGTCCCCAACCCCCTGGGTCCAGGCTCAACAGAGCCCCCTTGCTCCATGCTAGCTATGTTCCTATGTGGCATCCTCTACTCCCATCCCAGATCCTCCCTACAGAAGTGAATTGAGAATTCCTTGCATTTCCCTGCCAGCCTCCCATCATTTTCAGAAATGATGCCCCTGGTCCTGTTCCACTGCACTATTAAGAGGTCCCATGGGGACAGGCCACTAAGGACAGCCCCTGCCTCACTCTCAGGATCTTTGAAGCAGCTCAAGCCCAGACCATAAAGCAGAATGCTCCACAGCATACCTCAGAATCAGTCCAGGGAACGCACTGAGAGTACTAGGAGAGGGAGTGAGGAGGAGGCCGGGGCGCAATATGGACACACAGTGTGTCTTTAGATGGACACCTGCTCTGCTCCTGCTCTGCCCCACCTGCCTGAGTGGCCCAGTTGTGTAAAGGCGGGCGACCCTGAGGTCAGGTGGTGCAGGAGCAGAGCAGGAACCCCCTGCTCTGGGTCAGCTCCTCTTGCAGTGCTCTGGAATATGCAAGGGCAGGACTGCCCAAACATGGAGCACTTTCTGGGGGTGGAACAGTGGTCTGTCTATTAGCAGACGAACCGCTGCAGCGCCCTTCTGGCTGGGGTCCAGGGCTTGCCCTGGCAACAGCCATAGAGCTGAAGGCAGCAGCCTATAATGGCTGGCGATCCACCCGCAGCTCTATGGTGTGGGGGAGGGGGCTCCGTGCGGGCCGACTGGGCCACGGCCAGCTCCATTTAAACCTGCCACAGCCCTGGATCCATCTAAAACCACCCATAATCTATAAATCTGTGACTACATAGATTCACTGAACAAAACACTTCTATATTAACAAGTGTGCAGAGGTAATAAAGAAAGACTGCAGTGGCACTAGCTCTTCCTGGCTGTAATTCAGGTCTGTGCAAGTTGCATATGTAATTCCATGCTGTGGTACTGTTTCTTTTAATCAGCAACACTCATAAGAATAAAATTGCGTTGGTTATCTTGATCCTTTGCAGTCTGGCTTCCATCTGGATCATGGCACTGAGACAGCACTTGTGGTTTTGGTGGATGACCTTCACCGGGAAAAGGACCAGGGTCGTTCAACCCTATTGGTCCTTTTAGATTTGTTGGCAGTATTTGACACCGTTGACCATGAGATGTTGGTGATGCGCCTGCGGGACAGTGCAGTGGTGGGCGGGATCATTCTTGAATGGTTCCGCTCATTCCTGACTGGAAGAACTCAGCGAGTGGTACTCGGTGATTATTTTTCATCTTACCGAGACCTCTTGTGTGGGGTCCCGCAGGGTTCAGTTTTGTCCCCTCTCCTGTTCAATGTGTATATGCAGCTGCTCGGCGAGGTGATCAGAGAGTTCGGGGTTAGGTGTCATCAGTATGCAGATGACACCCCACTGTATCTCTCATTTTCGACTGACCCAGGCCTGGCTCTCTCGGTGCTTACCCAGTGTTTGGCAGCTGTGGGGGACTGGATGAGGGCTAACTGACTGCAACTGAATCCTGACAAGATGGAGATGATGTTACTGGGTAAGTCAATGGAGTTGACAGCCCCATTGATTGACGGAGTCTGTTGTCCACTGACTTCCCAGGTATGGAATCTGGGGGTGCTCCTCGATGTGCAGCTCTGCCTGGATCTCCAGGTGGAGGCTGTGGAAAGGGGTGCCTTCCGCCAGTTACATCTGGTGCGGCGGCTTTGTGTGAAAGTTTCGGTTCCCGACCTGACCACGATGAACCATGCCTTTATTACCTCTTGGTTAGACTACTGTAATGTGCTCTATGTGGGGCTACCTATGGTGAAGGCTTGAAAGCTGCAGCTGGTGCAGAATGCGGCAGCCCGGCTCTTGGTGGGGCTGGGTCACCAGTGAGCACATTACACCAGTGCGCCGGTCTCTGCACTGGCTGCCAATAGTCTTCCGGGCCCAATTCAAAGTGTTGGTTCTAACCTATAAAGCCTTACATGGTCTGGGCCCTGCTTATCTGTGAGACCACCTCACTCCCCAAGTTCTAGATCAGCCTCTGCAGTCATCCGGGGGTGCCATGTTAGAGGTCCCCTGGGTCTCCCAGGGGGCCACACAGGATAGGGTGTTCTCGGTGGCTGCGCCGTGCCTCTGGAACTCCCTCCAGGTGGGGGCCCATCTGGCCCCATACCTCCCGGCTTTCCGTAGGAACTGTAAGACCTGGCTGTTCCGTCAGGCATTTGGCAAGGGAGAGGGGGATGGGGTGGGTGGGGATGGGAGGTGGGTGGGGAGAGTGGGTTCTTTTCCCCTGTTTTGAATCTCATGTTTTAAAATGTTTTAAATTGTTTTATATTATATTTATATTTTTTATCATTAACTGCTCTGGGGAAAAGGGCATAAAAATCTGTAGTGGGGTAAAAATCTGTAAAATAAATAAGTAATAAATAAAATAAAATTGCCAATGCCTTCTTTTGCCAGCAGGGGGTGGGGCAGTTATTTCCCCTTCTGACTCCAGCTAGTTTGAACTGGGCCGCTTTTAGACAAGCGGGTCGCCATCACGCAACCCGCTCGCGCGATGTTTCAAAATCCCACGACATGGGATTACATGAGATGACCGTCGGGGATCATGCACATAGAAGGCGGTTGTGCATTCTTTGCTGACCGCAAATTAAATACCTCGATTGTGAGCTATTTAATTCATGGTCAAAATATTTAATTTGCGGTCGGAAAAGAAGGTGCAACCGCCTTCCACGCACATAATCCCCGCCGGCCGTCTTGTGTAATCCCGCATTGTGCGATTTTGAAACCCCACGCGAGCGGGTCGTGTGACGATGACCCACTCGTCTAAAAGCGGCCCTGGTCTGGTCTATCGTGAGAGAGACCCTGAGCATTTTCCAGTAAGCTCAACTAGTTCAACTCTTCCTTCAGAAGAAGTAAGCTACAGAAGAGGGAAGGTGGAGGTTTATAATCTTAGACTGGTGCTCATGACTTGCCTTGAACAACTGCAGTTGCAGGACTTTCAGACTAAGAAGGAGGATCATGTTGTTCTACAGCAAAAAGAGGAATCAGAACCACTGAAAGAGCTGTGCACATTCTGAAGAGAGTTATATAGTATATGTCGATCTTTTATTTTGTTTGTAAAGGAACTTACTATATTCCTATGGTGAGCAGAGTGCATGCAAGTTTCTGAGGGTTGATATCACCTCTGTTATTATTTTCATTTATAAAGCTTGATCATTTGTATATAACTAGTTGTTTCTTTTTCCTGATTTGGAGCAACCTGAGGTTGTGCAACTTAGGACATCCAGTTTTTCATGCCTTCTGCCAGAGATGGGAGTTCCGCTGTCGAACACAGGCTGACCCTCCTCACTGTTCCTGCAGACATTGGAACAATAGTGAGTGCTTGTGTAACTAGGTTTAAGTGCATTACACATACATTACAACATTTGATGGAGAGAAATAGGTACACTTCATGCCACCCCTAATTTGCATAAGCGTACATATGTTTATGAAGATTTGTAATAGTCCATTTTGGGACTGAGCCGAGCTGGAAAAAAAGGATGTCTGTGTGAGAGGCTCTGCGTACACATATGTTTGTACATGCAGGACTGATGTGTGCATTGACTTTGACCCTAAAGATTTAGTTCCAAAGTCACTCAGAGGATCACAGGTGGAAGCAATGGTAGTCCCTCCCTTTCAGCATGTTAAAGAATCATCTCTCACAAACACACACCCATCCTATCTCTCTTACCCCTCTTGATCTTAATTCCAAGCACACAGCTCCCGCTGCCTGGGTGTTATCTTTCTCTTTTCTTTAAGAAGGGTGCTTATCCCACACTTGTTGAAGTGAGAAAAGATGCCCCATCCCTACCTCCAGCAATACACAAACAATAGCAACAGCCAAGGCGGCAGTGAGTCAGCCACCCAGCTTTCTCCAACTGGATTAATGAGGTGCTAATGACTTCCATTGTCTGCTGAATCCAGTACAAACCTTGCATTGCTGAGAGCCTGGTAAAAGAAAACAAAAGACATTAGTGTACTGGGCAAAAAGGTACTGTTGGATGGTACGAGTGTGCCAGTGTAAGGCCTATGTACTGCTTGGAGAGCATCCATGGAATCTGCGTGGAACATAGGCCTCCTACTGACCTTTTTGACTGTGCTAAATTTCTCCTTAGTCCTGGCCTGTGGGGGAGGGACAAAAGCCTTCCCTTCAGGACTCCTTTAAAAACCTCTATATGCAAATCCCATAGATGAGGTTTGTGCACGTGAACTGACTGTTGGTTTCTTTATGCTGCTCCTTAGGGGTATGTATTCAAAGAGTTACATGGAATTTCAGTCTTGCACATCAATTTCCATTGACTTTAAACCTCGCGAGTCATTTTGACAACATCTCCCTAAGGGTTTTTTGGTTATGCTACTTCTTGTTTCAGCTTCCCTTTTTGTTTGCTTTGCCTCTCACTTTGGTGTTAGTTTGTCTGAGAAGTTGATTTTTTCAGGATGATTTCTTTCTTTTATGTGGTGGTAGGTTTGAATGTGTTCCTCTTGTTTTCTGTTCTACTTTCCACCAGGGCAAAAAGGCATTTTGGGCTGCAGTCTGCAATTTATTTTGTTGCTTAGGTTTGACGTCATGCCGGCAAGCAGAGCTTCCATTATCTCCCTGGTGTATGTATAGGTCCCTCGGGTGAATGGCTTTATAACTTTAAGTGTAACTCTAAACATTTGCTATGTGAGACCCGCAGGATAAGTATAGTTATACAATAGAGCCTGGACCGAGCTGAACCTCTATACACCTTTTAAGCTTTCACCCCCTTTTAAGAAGGATGATTTAAAACACTTTCACACAGTCTTTCTAATGCATCATGTGCTACTGTACAGGTTTCAGCAAATGACAACTTGTGGCCAGCCAGCCAGCCTGCCTCACTAGTGACTCATCCTGTTATTCATTGCCTGGTCAGTGGAATAACAGTCCAAAACAAGGGATGGGAAGCTCTGCCTCTCTCCACAACTTCCCCCCCAAGCTCCTACCCCAAAGGCCAGAGTTCCACTCGCCCAGCTCTCAAGAATTTGAAATGCCAGCGGGCATTTAATTTTGGCCCTCTGCAACCTTCATGGCCAATTGGCCACCACTGCAAGAATCAAATTATAGGAGGAAAATGTCTCCTGTGCCCCAGATTCAGAGAAGGGGAAATGCCGCCTCTATTTTTGAGGAAATGCCTCCCCTATTTTTCACACACATGCACATAGTGTACGTGTGTGAAAATCTGGGTGAAATCAGCTACCCAAGAGTGGCAGCTGACTGGTCACATTTGAGACTTTCACCCAGCCTGTCTTCCATGTGATTAAGAAGGTGTTCTTGTGGAGACAGAGGATTGCTTGTAGCCTCCAGGCATGCATTAGCTATTTATAGAATAATTAATAAGATTCTGTTTCCTCAGGAAAATGTCTGTACAGCTGCAACTTTAACTAAGGCGGGGGTAGTTCTGATGGTTGTGGGCATCTCTGTATTATGCTAGCCAGTTTTTGTTGGCCTACTGTGGGTAATACATACATTTATCCCGCCCCTCCTGCCTCTGGCAGCTTACAGCGGCTTACAGTCACAAAAAATATAATACAGTAAAATCCAAGTACAGTATAAAAACAGTTAAAACCAATCAATTTCAATAAAGACATAAAAGATCTGAGCTGAGGCGGATACCCGCTGGGAGAGAGTTCAACAGCACTGAAACAGCCACCAAGAACACCTGCCTGTTGGTCACTACCTGCTTATATCATGAAACCTCCAGGAGGATGCCTCCCGCCAAGCACGGGAGCCTTCCAGGAACTCAGGAAGTGAGACAGTCCTTCAGATAGCTAGGGCCCAGGTTGTGTAGGACTTTATAGGTCAAAACCAGCACCTTGAATTGGTCCTGGAAGACTATAGGCAGCCAGTGCAGAGCTCCGAACACTGATGTAATGTGCTCCCAGTGGCCTGTCCCAGTAAGCAGACTGTTCACCACATTCTGTACCAGCTGCAGTCTCCAAACAGTCACCAAGGGCAGCCCCATGTAGAGTGCATTACAGTAATTCAGCCTCGAGGTGACCAATGCATGGATGACGGTGGTGAGATCGGAGTCTGAGACATATGGACAGAGCTGTTTCACCAGATGTAATTGGCAAAAGACACCCCTGGCCACAGTCGGCACCTGGAGAACCAGGTGCAGCTGCAAATCCAGGAACACCCCCAGGCTCCATACATGAGATGCCAACACAGGGCAGACCCCAACAATGATGGGTGAACCACCCTTACCCAGATTACCGACACACACACACACACCCCAGCGAGCATCAACTTTGTTTTGTTGGGATTTAACTTCAATTGGCTAGACCTCATCTGCCGCCAGGCATTGGGAGAGTGCCGAGACTGCCAGGCCTTGGTCAGATGAAAAGGAGAAGTATAATTGAGTGTCATCAACATATTGATGACAACAAACCCCGCATCTATGCACAACCTCCCCCAGCAGCTGCATATACACATTGAACAAGAGGGGGGACAGAATGGAACCCAGCAGGACATCACATGGGAAATCCCTAGGGGAAGACTTACAATCCCCCAGGACTACCTCTTGAGATCTATCTGCTAGGAAGTGTAATCCTAGAACCTAGAACCTGTAGGAGGTAATGGTCAGACCATGATAAAGGTAGACTCATAATACCCCCAATCATCAGACCCCCTGTCTCAAGGTCAGTGCAGAACAATAAGTCCAGAGTATGCCCCACTCATGTGTCGGGCCTAACACCACCTGGGACAGGCCCATGGTTGCCATGGCAGTCATGAACTCCAGCTCCGCACCATGCAACCTGAACTTGGCATGAATGCTGAAGTCTCTCAAGACAGTAAGCTTCAGAGGCCGCAAGACCAACCCCGAGACCAGGGCAGCTAGAACAGCTAGGGATGCCGAGCAGTGGGGTGCATGGTACACCAACATAATCCTCAGTCTGTCCTGTGCCAAATCAACCACAAGATGGAGGCGCTCTATCCCGGGCTCAGCCTCCACTGAAAACCTCCCGACAGGCAAATCATCATGAAAAACAATGGCTACACCACACCCCCATCCCCACAGTCTGGGCTGATGCTGAACAGAGTACCCAGCTCGAACAAGGTCAGCCAAAATCGGCCCCAACAGATTGTCCAGCCTGGTCTCTGTAATACAAACAAGGTCGGCAGCCCAGTCCAGAATTGAGTCCCGATAACAGATGACTTATTAGTTACTGACCTTGCATTTAACAGCACCAGCAACAGGCTGGAGACCCCAAAGACCTCAACCTCCTGTCCATCTGAACCATAATAATGAACTAAATTGCTGTAAGGGAACGGGGAGCAAGATTGCCAGGAAGGAGGAAAAAAAAACCAAGCCCCCCCGGGCGCAACCCGCGAACCCCCCTCCCTCATGCCCTAACGGACCACCGCAACCTGACGTATCTTCAGACGACACGGATTACCACGGCTCGTCACGGGCGCTGGGCCTTGTTTTTTACCCGGTTTCACTTTCAGATTCGATACCGGCCAGGCCATCAGAATATCTTTGCCGACGCCCTCTCCCGCTGTACCGAAGAGGGAGAACCTCCCGACAACAGGGGGGGTTTAATTCTGGAACCTTGAGCCTTTGCGGCCACCCTGATCACGGCATCCCAGTTCAAGCGACAAGCTCAACAATATGGAGCCGCCGTATCGCCGAAGGCCTATAAAGGCCCTGCCGGGCTGTGGTATTACCAACAGAAGTTGGTGGTACCTCCGAAGGCCCAAAAAGCCATATTATGGGGACACCACGATGCACCCCTCGCAGGACATCCCGGGGTGCGGCACACCGTAGCGCTAATTCGGCGATCCTTTTGGTGGCCTACCCTGCACCAAGACGTACAACAATACCTAAAGGAGTGTGAGGTCTGCGTGCGCACCAAGGTGCCTCGTCAAAAACCGCAGGGGTTGCTCCAACTTGCTCCCATGCCACAAGGGCCGTGGCAACGAATTGGGGTAGACTTCATTGTAGACCTGCCTCCCTCCGCCAACAACACCGTGGTCCTGGTAATCGTGGACCATTTTACCAAGCTTGGACACTTCGTAGTCACCACAGGCCTACCCTCGGCCATAGGTATGGCACAACTACTCTTGCACCATGTGATCAAGCTCCACGGAGTTCCGATGGAGATTGTATCCGATCGCGGGCCACAGTTTACCTCCCGCCTCTGGAAGGCACTGCTACAAAAACTACAAATCAAACCTTGCCTCACATCGGGGTACCATCCACAGGCCAACGGCCAAGTAGAATGAGTAAACCAGGCGTTGGAGCAGTATCTCCGTTGTTATACGGGATACCATCAAGATGATTGGTACGATTTACTACCGATTGCGGAGTTCACTTACAACAACTTGTCAAATGCATCCTTAGGCAACTCCCCCTTTTTTGTCACCTACGGGTATCATCCGCCATTATGCATCCCCGAACTCACTACCTGTTCCGTCCCGGCTGCTGGCGCCCTCGTCTCGCAAATCCAGAAAGCCCAAGGGGTAGCAAGAAAAATGCTCCAACAGGCGCACCAACAATATAAAAAGTATGCGGACCAGCACCGCCAGGAAGCACCCTGTTATTCACAAGGGGACTGGGTATGGGTAGACCGAAGCAACTACCCCTCAGCCCGACCTTCCACGAAATTAGATGATCGATATCTGGGACCATTCCCCATTCTGCACAAGGTCAATGACGTAGCTTATCGAGTAAGGCTTCCCCGCCACTCACGGATTCACCAATGTTTCATGTATCCATGTTAAAGGCCGCCCAGGCCCCGACGCAGACACCACCCCAGGCCGTGGTAGCCACACCCGCGACACAGGAATACGAGGTACGGCAAATTCTCGATGCCAGGTGCCGACATGGCCACCTATGGTACCTCATCGATTGGAAAGGCTATGGGCCAATGGAGCACTCCTGGGAACGCTCGTCTGATGTTCACGCCCCCCGCCTGACGCGCGCCTTCCATATGCGCTACCCACTCAAACCACGGCCCTTCATTGTTCATCGTCCTTGGAGGGGGGGTGCTGTAAGGGAACGGGGAGCAAGATAGCCAGGAAGGAGGGAAAAAACCCCAAGCCCCCCCGGGCGCAACCCGCAACCCGCAGACCCCCCTCCCTCACGCCCAGACAAACCGCACGGCCGAGGAAGCTCCGAGGGCTGGGACACAGTACAAACAGAAGCCCCGCCCCCCACGGAGCGACGCCACAGAGACAGCTGTTTCCCCTACCACCCCAGGGGGAAGCGGAAACACCCTCCCACCAGGCCGAGAGGCCCCGCCCCCTCCTCGACGCAGCTCTGTGCGGCTGCAGCAACGCCTGGGGCAGTAACATAAAAGGCGGCCACAGACAAACCTCGCCGCTGGTGATCGGAGCCTTGTGCCCGTGAGACTGGCCCCTATCCTTCCTTGTTGGTTGCTGGTGCGGTCCCCTATCCCTGCAGAGAGTTAGAGATTGTTTGGAGAGAGCAAGGTGAGTGAGTGCGGTGAGTGTTTGCGGGCGTGAGTGCGGTTACTGGAGTAGGTGTGGTGTGCGGGTGTGTTCCTGTGGGGGAGATGGGGGAGCACCTCCTGGGCCCCGCCCTTGGCGTGACAGACCTTTCCCACCTCCTTCCAACCCTGGGCTGTGCACTGTTCCCTTCCCCCCACAGCGTGCACTCTGCCTTTCCCCTCCTATTCCCTGTGTGCGTGGCGAGCGATCCCTGGCAGCAAACAAGGCATACGCTCACTCTCAAGCCCGATGATGATATAGGCTGTGGATTTATTATCCCGCCAGCCCTATTCCCACCTGAGGGCACGTTTTCCAGGTACTGCCTTGCTGCCTCCCTGTTCCCGCCGGTGTGTGTGTGGAACTCGCATCCCTTTCCCCCTGAGGATCCAAGCTTACCCCCTTGGACCCTCACAATTGCTACTCTAAGGTTAGAAAAGTAAAATGTCCCTCTAATGGTCTTGCCCTGCTTGGCCACGAGTCTACACAGGAGCAGGGCTAATCATTGAGTCCATGAACTGGATTTCACCCAAGTGTCTTTTATTTATATTAAATGTGCCAAGTGGCCACCACAATAATTAAACACAAAAACCCCCTACTCCAAGCACCCTCAAACCATCAACCCCTTCAGGCTGAGGTCTTCCTGTGTAGGGAGCAAACCTTTGTTTTGTTTCTTGGCTTCCAGCCTGGATTTAGGCGAGTCCCTTGTAGACTCTTCGCTTTTCTTCTTTACGCAAACCTCCTGCTCTGGGCTCCGGCCTGGACACCTTTGCCTTGTCAGAGCTGTGGGGTCAGCTCTCAGCTTCCTGGGCCCTTCCTCCTTGGGCCCTTCCTGGGCATGATCTAGGGCCCCTGAGGCAATCTGCTCTGGTGGTCCCTATGCTGAGCTGTGGCTGGCATCCTGCAGTGGCTAGCAGCTTCCTGCTCTGCCCACCTGGAGCACACAGCCCAGCTCAATTGGCTCATTAGCCATTTAATCCTTTGTTGGGCTCCACACACCTGCCTCTGCATTGATCTCCAAAGGCTGCTGAGGCTGTAACTTAGGGAGACCTGGAGTCCAGGCAGATGGCTAGAGCTAATAAATGCCATAGACCTTTATTTGATCCAAAGCTGTTTTCAACTTTAAAGTAGTATGTTCTGAAATTATGCCAGTGTGTATCAAGAATATTTTCCCAATTGGGAAAGAACAGAGTAAAAGAACCAGACTGGGAAAGTTTTAGGATAATGCTAATAGAGAAGCTTCCCACTGTCCACGAATATGATTCATTCTCCAGCCTAGGCATACACTGGTGCCTAGGCTGGTGCAGACACTGGTGAGGAGAGGTTTTTCAATGAAACCCTTCTTAAAAAATTATGAATCACTTTAATGAAGTGCTTTTAAATAAAGATGAAGGGCTCATTTCTCTCCTGTGTCCAAACTCCACTTCATTTAGAGGAGAATAATGAGTCTCCTTGATTCAGTGCCAACCCAACCCTGGGCATTAGTTTAATCCGTCAATGGGTTTCATAGACCAAATGCCACTAAAGAAATTTAACCAGTGAAGAAACAGTGCCATAAGTATTTACTTCAGACCCTGGTCTGTATACACCTACCAGCCCCACCTTCTTCCCTGGCACACAGTTGATATAGGGCAAAGGGAAGCCGCTCTGCTGGCTTGATTCTAGTGGAAGAGATCTACTTGCAAGAGAAATTCTCTGCTGTCTGATTCTAGCCAGAATCTGCTTCAAGATCATTCAGGGATAGATTGTGTAACCTTCACTTACATTAGTGAACACTTATTCATCCTAATGGCCCCACTGTCTGGGCTGATCACGTGATCAGTGCTTACCAGCATGAATAAGGTTGCACAATGTATTCTTCATTTCAATGAATTATACCTCTTAGGATTTTAGTTTACCTGACTTTTGCTGCAAGTCACTGAAGACTAGATTGTGCAATGTGATGATGGGACAATTTGTCTGAATAATGGACTAGCAAATACCAAGTGGCATGACTGTGTGCTAGTGTCTCAAAACAACTACTCTCTGTTCAGCTTTTATCAGTGGTGTGGTTTCAAGGTGATTTTTTTGCTGTTCTTTCCATCAATGATGTTCAAATCAGGCCAAGCATACTTATTACTGACCAAGAGAAATGCCCAATAGCCAGGAGTAGATATCATACACTTAGACGCTGTCAGCCCCACATAAAATGTCCTCCCCATGGGGGATACTAAATGTATCTGTAATATGTACATATGTGCTATCTGACCCTCCTCCTTTTCATCATTGTTATTTCCAGTTTGTTTCCATGGACAGTAGAAGTTTGATATTTAAATAATATCTGTGTTGAATAAAGCAAAGGTAGGACAACATTTCATTTAGATAATTAAAGGCTACATCAAGTGAACTGACCAACAATCCCTCTTTCTTCCAGTTTCACCATTAGCAATATGTGATTCTGACCATCTCTGAGAGTCATGACTAATACAGGTCGATGGAGAAACCATTTCATGTTCCCCCCTCCTGTTCAACGTGTACATGCAGCTGCTGGGCGAGGTTGTGAGGGGGTTTGGGGTATTTATTTATTAAAATATTTAATATCCTGCCCCTCCTGCCACAGGCAGCTTGGGGTGGCTTACAACAACAAAGATCAATAAATATAAAACCAGAAAATGATACAATTATAAAAACATATCACTCCCCCCCATCCCTCTCCTCCTCCACCCTCTACCCATCTCCCCTGCCAAATGCCTCATGGAACAGCCAAGTCTTATAGATTTTTTGAAAGGAGGGAAGGTCCGGGACCAGATGCATCCCCACCGGAAGGGAGTTCCACTGTGTGGCCACCCGGAAGACTCGGGGGACCACAAGAAGGGCATCCCCCAATGACCGTAGGGGCTGGTCCAGTATCCAGGGGGTGAGGCAGTCTCACAGTTAGGCAGGGCCCAGACCATTTAATGCTTTATTAGTTAAAACCAACACCTTGAATCGGGCTCAGAAGTCTATCGGCAGCCAATGCAGAGAATGGAACACTGATGTAATGTGCTCCCAGCGGCCCAGTCCCACCAAAAGATGGGCCTCTGCATTCTGCACCAGCTGCAGCTTCTGGGCCATCACCATGGGTAGCCCCATGTAGAGTGCGTTACCATAGTCCAGTCTTGAGGTGATGAAAGCATGGATGATGGTGGCCAGATCTGAGTCTGAAACATACAGCCTAAGCCGACGTACCAGATGTAGTTGGCAAAAGGCACGCCTGGATGCGGAGCTGCGCATCGAGGAGTACTCCCAGACTCCGCAACTGGGGAACCAATGGAGGACAGACCCCATTAATGATGGGGACTATTAACTCCATTGCCTTACCCACCAGCATCACCTCTGTCTTGTCGGGATTCAGTTTCAGTCGATTAACTCTCATCCAATCCCCTACAGCCGTCAAAGATCGAGTAAGCATAGAGACTGAAGGATCCCACTGTCTCCTTGCAAGATTTAATTAGCCAAGATGGGTATGGATCTAATTCACAAGAGGTGGCCCTAACAGCCCCAAGGGTCCCGATCTCATCAGCAGGTGTCACTAACTGAAATTGATCCCATAAAACCGGACAAGGTGTGACTTCCATAACCTCAGGTTCCCCTAGTGTAATAAGTGCAGCATCGAAATCGTGGTGAATATGAGCGATTTTATCCACAAAATAATTCACAAACCTATCACAGCATGCTCCACTCCAGGGTGGAGGGAGGCCAGACTGACCAGCTCCTGCACCACCCGGAAAAGCTCCGCTGGGCGAGATTTTGCAGATGCCCTAATCGCCTTGGCATATGCTTGTAAACTGGCTCTATGCAACAATCTGTCCGCTTCAGTATGATAACGATGCCACTGTTGCTCCAACCGCCGCCTTCTCGCTTCAGCACTCTCAGCTCCTCCAAAAACCACTGGGGGCCTGCAGTACTGTCGCCTGGGCAGCAGACATCTAGGAGCCGTCCGATCAATGGCCTCAGTCAGCAGAGTGTTCCATAGTGCAACGAGGTCATCGATGAGATGGTCGTCGAGGTCAGAGGGTACCTCCCTGAGAGCCAACCGGAACCGTTCCGGTTCCATTAGCCTCTGGGGGCGAACCATTTGAATTGGCTCCACACCCTTCTGGGGGAAGACATGTGCTAAGAGAGAGGTCTGTAGGAGATAATGATCCAACCATGACAAGGGCACTGCTGATATCTCCGCCAATAGCGGACCCTCCTCCTCAAGGCCGGTGCAAAACATGAGATTGAGAGTATGTCCCCCCGATGTGTTGGGCAGCTGACCATTTGGGACAGGCCCATGGTTGCCATGGTGGCCATGAACTCATGCTCCGCCCCCCCCCAAGGTCGGCGTCGTTGTCCATGTTGAAGTCCCCTCAGACTAATGCCTTTGGGGACCACAACAATATGCTGATGACACCGAGTTCTGGGTCTCATTTTCATCTGACCCAGTCTTGGCAGTCTTGGTGCTTTCTTGCTGTTTGGCAGTTGTGGGGGATTGGATGAGGGCGAGTCGATTGAAACTGAATCCCGACAAGATGGAGGTGATGGTAGTGGGCAGGGACAGTGATTTGGCAGCTGGGGGTCTCCTATTATAGATGGGGTTCCCCCCCCCAGTTATGCAGGTCCGGAGCCTGAGGGTGCTCCTGGATCCGCACCTGTGCTCAGATAGTCAGGTGGCAGCTGTGACTGGGGGTACGTTTTGCCAATTACGTCTTGTGAGGAGGCCCCGGCCTTATATTTCTAATTCTGATTTTGCCACCATCATCCATGTCTTCATCATCTTGAGACTAGACTACTGTAATGCCCTCTATGTGGGGCTGCCCATGGTGATGGTCTGGAGGCTACAACTAGTGCAGAATGTGGTGGCCCATCTCCTGACAGGGACGGGCCGATATGAACATATTACTTCATTCTTTACAAACTGCATTGACTGCCAATAGTCTTCCGGACCCGATTCACGGTGCTGGTGTTAACCTGTACAGCCCTAAACAGTCTAAGTCCCACTTATCTGAGGGATCACCTCATTCCCTGGGCCTTGGGCTGGCCTCTGCGGTCGACTAGGGATGCCCTCTTGGAGGTCCTGTATTGTAGATGGATTGCCACCATGAGGAGGGCGTTCTCGGTGGTTGCTCCGTTGCTGTGGAACTCCCTTCCAGTGCTGATTCACCTCTGCCTGGATCCGCTTACCTTCCAGCGGTAGTGTAACACCTGGTTGTTCCGCCAGGCATTTGGAGGAGGAGACAGGTAGGGTGGGATGGGTTGGGGGGGGAAGGAAGGGAGTCTTTTTATTTTGTTATTTATGTCTCTGTTTTTTATGTATTTTATTTTGTATGCTGCTTCGAATTGCTTGAGGCAAGAGGGAGCGTGGTATTAAATATTTATATAAATAGAAATAAATAAATCTTGTAAAACAAACTACCAGATTCTGCGGTGGAATCAGAACCTGCAATACCTTCATTGAACTGAATGGAGCTGTTCACATCTTTCATAGCTATTGTTCTGAGGTTGCCTGCAGGTTTTGGTGGTCATCATTACCTTAGTTTATGTTGAGTTCACATGTTTGGGGCTACCAGAAGCATTTATTTTTTATGAAAGGGTAAGGAATTGAGAAAATGGAATGGCACTTACAGCACCCCAAAACCTGTGTTCCCCAAGTTGAGAACTACTGGGTGTGAGGGTTTAGTGTGTTAATGGCAGTAATATATTTGCGCCCCCCTCCCAAAAAAAAAATGTTTGTTTTTAGGGATTCCATGCAACTCTTTTAAAAAGCTGAGGTGTTAAATAAAAACCCTCTTGTACTGGCTACATTAAAGCTGGTTAATTTATATTGTATCTAATTTTCTAATAGATACTACGATCCAACCTAATCCAACAAACCCTCAGTGGTGGGAAAAATGTGTCTGAGACAGTCCTTTCGGGATGAAAGACATTCTATATAAGATTTTGTTAAGTATATGCAAAATATGTAGCTTTTTCTGTAATGTTCTCAGCTTTGTTCTGGCAAACTGAGCAGTGAGCTGAATAAAACATCAAGCAACCCTGCACACTGGGGTTAATGGAGTCTCTTCTATTGTTTATTTACTGAGTCATGCTACAGTTCAGAAGGAGGGAGACAGAGGTAGAAGATGACCTTTTTGAAACTTTCTGCTACGTACTGATGCCTTGTGGGAAAGCTTGAAGAATGAATGTCTAATACAAATTGTGCTTAAGTATAATACTTTTGGCATTCTGTTTCCGTTTCTCCATGTAACGCAGGTATTTGTATGAAAATGGGATCTTTGTTCCTTGAAGAATTCATCTCTCTCACTTCAACTTTCCCTCTTAAATCGTAAGGCATGGTATATGGTGCCATAGGAATCAAGAAAGAAGCCAGAAAGAGAACAAGACTGGGAAGTGGCCATATTCTGCTAGGAAGAGGACAGAGGGGGATAGACAATATCAGGTGACAGTATGTCACTATTGTCTGCTCTCTTTCCCTAAATCTTTTGGATAGCTAGGGACAGTTCATCCTCTAACACAAGTTAGAATAGCTCTAATACTCTAATTTGGATTAACTGGTAACAGCCCTTCACTACTACCATCTGTGATCTTATTCAGGATGAGGCCACTGACCTAATATGCATTACTGAGACCTGGCTAGACAAGGCTTCTGATCCAGATGGTACCAGCCAGGTGCTTGGTGCAGCATCAGCCCAGGATTGGGAGCTGGGGGTGGGATGGGGTGGAATGTCATTGTCTGTAAAAACAATTTAGACTACCAAAGGTATCCAGTGTCTGATTTTCCCAACATGGAGTGTGTCCATCTTGTGTTCGAGTCCTGGGATAGATTGGGGATTCTGCTGGTGTACCAACCACCCTGCTGCACAGCAGACTCCCTGACTGCTCCAGTTGAGCTGGTCTCAGAGGTGCTGTTGAGATTGCCCAGACTTATTTCTTGACTTCAACGTACATGCTGAGGCTGGCTTTTCAGAGACAGAGCAGGATTTCATGGCTGCCATGGGTCTATCCCAAATATCTGGCCCAACACGTGAGGCTGGACACATGTTGGATTTAATGTTTTACACCAGCCTGGAATCAGAGGTTTCAAGTATTTGGGGGGGGGGGGGGACATTATGACACTGTTGTCATGGTCGGATCATTATCTTCTGAGGACCCAGATCCCTGCCCTCCTTTGCCCCCCACTGGGGTGGTAGACCAGTTAGGATGGTCTACCCCTAGAGGCGAATGGATCCAATAGGTTTCCAGAACTCTCTAGGGGATTTACCCGCTGACCTTGATGCCCTATCTGTCGATGACCTGGTCGATCTGTGGTACAGCTTATTGACTCGGGCCATCAATATAATGGCACCCAGGCATCTGCTGCTTCCACTGCGGCAGTGCAGGGCTTCTTGGTAAATGGAGGACCAGAGGTTGCTAAAGCAGGAGGGTAGGCAGTTAGAGCACAATGTAATGTGCTCCCAGTGATCTGCCCTTGACAGAAGACGGGTACAATTCAAGGTGCTAGTTCTGACCTATAAAGCCCTCAACTGCTTGGGCCCCAGGTATCTGAAAGACTGCCTCTTCCCTTATGTTCCGTTGCGGCCTCTGAAGTCAACTGTGAGTGCCCTCTTGTGCGTACCATTTGCCTGTGAAGTTAATTCCACAACAAGGGCACACAGGGAGGTGTTCCCAGTGGTTGCCCCACAATTATGGAACTCCCTCCCCTTGGAGATCTGCCTAAGCCCAAGCCTGCTTGTCTTCCGGAAGAGATGCAAGACCTTTTTGTTTGGCCAGGCATTTGTCAGGCAGGGATGGGGATGGGTAGAGGGGCGGTGGGAGCTGGGGGAGGGGAGGGGATTTTTTATCCTATTTTATATGTTTTCATATTTTGGAAGCTGCCCTGAGCCTGTTTGGGAAGAGTGGGGTTAAAACTGGAGTGGGGTTAAACCTAAGTATCTGAAAGACCACCTCTTCCTTTATGTCCCATCGGGTCTCTTGAGGTCAGTCAGGAGCGCACTGTTGCTTATACCATCTCCCCATGAGGTTTCTACAACAAGGGTGTGCAGAGAGGCGTTATTGGCCTACAATTATGGAAATTTCTCACTTTGGAGATTCATCTAAGCCGGAGACTGCTTATATTCCAGAAATGATGTAAGACCTTTTTGTTGGGCCAGGTGTTTGGCAGGCAGGGATAGGGTTGGGTGGGGTGGATTGGGGGAAGGGTTGTAGGGGGCTAAGGGGATTTTTAGCTGTTTTGATATGCTGTTGTAAACCATCCGTGCGCCACTAAACACTTACTCCAGAGTAGTCCCATTGAAGCCTGCAGGGCTTATTACTCCAGATATGTGATTGGTGGATCACAGCCTGAGAGTCAGTGAGGTAGAACCCCAGTCACCCAAAGGTTGTTTAACTGTGGGAATCCCCACCCGGCCACTTCAACCAGGTGGTTTCTAGGAACCTTGCAGCTGTCAGTACGGAAGTGGGGCATGTTCTGGCCAATTGGCTTTAGATAGAAATAGGGAAAGGGAGCAGATATGGAAGCAAGAACTTTCTTATACCAGTAAGCTATTTATTAGAAGGAAAAGAATATTTTTTTAAAAGTACAGACAATCTCTGATATATACATAATAGCCCTGCTTCTCCTCTGTCTCACACCATGTTTAGTCATGTACACTTGTGCAAAGTGTGTGTAAGATGTGCCTGTTTGGAGCAGATAACATTTTGCACCCTCTTTGCAATATAAAGCAGTTCCTCAAGATGCGAGGCAGTGGTGATTCAGGCTTAGAATTGTTACACATCCTACTTTTCAATTTCCCATGATATATTAAGTGATCTATATAATTACACCTCACGATGCTGTAATGGAGAAATGGTTTGTACCCATAAACAGAACCAGAGTCAAGCAGCCCAGCCCTGCAGTATAAAGGGTTGCAGTGCCCTCCCCCAGAGCTCCCCTGATTGGTTCTGGGAGGCAGGAGGCATTGAGTAATCACAGGGTGCCATTCAACTGCCTGGGACCTGCTTGTGCTGCTCATTGGCCAGCAATTACATCCATCAGGTCCTTCCCCGCCCATCACAGGCCCAGTCCAAGAGTTTAACACTGTTCCTGGTTCCGAGATGTCTGCTTCCTCCTCCCCTTGCCACATTTCCCACCAAAAAAACGCCTGCTAGGCAATAATGAAATCAATAATGACTTTTTTATCGTTATTGATTTTGTTATTGTTTTTTGTCATTTTCATTATTGCAATAACAATAACAAAAATGACAAATTTTGTTTTCGCTGTTGATATAATGAAAACGACATGCACACCCCTTAAAAGATTCCACCAAAAGTGAAAGCTGCTGTGTTTTTCTTAGGTTCAGTCAGGTACGCTAGGCAACAAGTGTGGAAGGGGCCCAAGGGGGTCAGAGAAAAAGGGACTTCTGCAGAAACCACTTATGCTTGAATAGAATAAGTTCACACATGCCTATGTGTGGTATAATGGTATAGTACTCGGACTGGGAGGTAGAGGTCCTAGTCTCGCCTTAGCCAAAAACTCACTGAGCGACCTTGGGTCAGTTGCATTATTCTCTCAGCCTAACCTACCTCACACAGTTGTGAGGATTAAAAGTTATGTTAATATGTTGTATGTAAAGTGCTCCGAATGCCATGGCAGGGGGGCACTATATAAAAATAAAGATTGTTATTACTCCAGATTAATGAACAAATGCTGAATATTCCCTTTGCCCATCTCTCTCTGCCTGGAACTGGATTTGTCCACGGCCCACTGTGACATATTTTTGAAGAACTTTGCGGATAAAATCACTTGCATTGAGCATGACTTCGATATCGCCATTTCAGAGGCAGTGGCAGAACCAGAGGTTAGGAATGCCCTGTCTGGTCAGGATTTGTGGGATGAATTTCAGTTGGTGACTCCTGCCGATGCAGAGCCAATGTGCTGAGGTCTGTTCGAGTCACAACTTGTGAATTAGATCCTTGCCCATTCTGGTTGGTGAAAGCTACCAGGCACCATGTTAGGACCAGTGCTGGCGAAGGTTATCAATGCCTCTCTTCCGGAGAGGAGGATGCCGGACCAAGGAGGCTGTTGTCTAGACCCTCCTCAACTAACCACCACTTGACCTTTGGTGCACCGGTGAGTTATTGGCCTGTCTCTAACCTTCCCTTTTTAGGGAAGGTTATTGAACAGGTAGTGGCTCATCACCTGCAGTCACATATGGATGGCATCAGTTTTCTTGATTCCACACAGTCCAGCATTCACCTGGGTTATGGCACGGAGACAGCGCTTGTGGCATTGGTCGATGACCTCCTTGTAGAACTGGATAAGGGTTGTATGACCCTGCTGGTTCTACTAGATCTATCAGCAACTTTTGATACCATAAACCATGAGATGTTGGTGACGTGCCTGCGGGATCTGGCCGGGGTAAGTTTGGCGTTTGGTGGGGGAGGGGCCCTATGGTATGTTTTATGTATGCTGTTTTATATTTATATTTTTATTTTTCATATTGGGTGTTTTTACACACACATTTCTTCTGGATGTTTGCTGTTACATCCTGAACTTTTTGTGTGTCTAAATCACTCACCCAGATCTTAAACATCTGGATCTTTGAACTTCTGTGCAGAACTTCTCCCAGAACCTTTGTGTGTAAAAAGTTCTCCTGGTAAACTGCTTTGCTCCAGGCCTTAACACACAATTTCTAGGTTTGTTAAAGTTTGCTTGGTATGAATCGCCTTAACTAAGTTTGTAAAACCGTAGGTTTTTTGTTTATCTAATTTGTGTGTTTTTTAAAAAGTATATTGAAAAAGTAATTAGTGATATGATAGAAGTTGCTGAGACAGAGAGATTGTAGTAAAATGTAAGTTTTTGTTACTTTCCAACCAGACTCCTGCTCTCTCAGCCTCCTGTCCCCACAGAGCCCACCTTCCTGCTTCCTCAGCCCCCTCCCCCCCAGATCCCCCTCTTGCTCCCTCAGCCCGCTCCCCACAGAGACCGCCCAGATGTTCCCCCTCCCCCTCCCGAGTTCTCCCTCCTGCTTCCTCTCCCCTGAGTTCTGTCGTGCTCCCTCCTCCCACAGAGCCCTTCTACTGCTAGCTCAGCCCCTCTTCCCACAGAGTCGCCTCACCCCACAGAGCCCATTTCTACTCCCTTAGCCCCCTCCCGCTCCTGCTCCATC
>QEPC01012026.1:1436487-1447310 GCA_003113815.1 Sphenodon punctatus | reverse complement strand
CTGAGCCCCCTTCCTGCTCCCCCAGCCCCCACCCCCCAGAGTCCCCTCCTGTTCCCCCAGCCCCCTTATGCTCCCTCCTCCTGTTCCCTCAGCCCCTTCCCCTCACAGACCCCCCAGCACCGCCACCTCATCCAGCTCCTCTTTCCTCCTGCTCTCTCAGCAAGCGCAAGCACTTCTTAAATGCCATGTACATCTTGACACCTCATCTAACATGAAATATTGGACCAAAGCACATACTTAGCATACTCAATATCTGTCCTATGCAGCCATCTGTGACTATTGCTCACAGAGAAAATCCCGTCAACTTCAGGGTTGCAAGTCAGAGGAATTTGCCCCAGGGAACTCCATTGAAGTCAATGGAACTCTCAGTACAGAACGTTAGCTCCGCCTTAACTAGCGTGGCTCCATAATAAATAAAATAAAATAAAATAAATAAATTAAATAAAACATGAGAAGGCATGCTTGGCAGGTCTCATTTCGCAAGACTTGTGGGCACCGTTTTGCCGCGCTGGGCTTTTGCAGCAGTCCAGTTCTGCAGTCCAAACAGGTAACAAGCACCCACACACCCTTATACACAGCACTGCAGGCAGAGCCGGTCATCTGTTTCAAGGGGCCAGGTAGGAATTTTTGTGTTGGTACTGCTTGGCTTCTGTGACCAGAAAGTTTTCTGTGAGGAAATTTGTTTTGCCTTCCTCACAGTACATTTCTGGAGAAAATGTCTACTAATTGAAGTACTAGAGGGTCTGGGCTGGAGTGCAACCTATCGTATTTGCCACACTCTTGCAGGGGTCCAGTTAAGTGTTAGAAAGTTTAATATGGAATAGTTAAGCAGTTGTTGAAGACACCTCCCTATGAAATGGTGCTTAATTGCTGAGTCAAGAGCAAGCACAGCCAGGTTCAGGTCATCAGCCTAGGATGGACAGTCGAGTGCTGCACTCAAGGACAGGGATGGTCCTGGGTGAACAATGGCCTCCTCACCTGCTTCAAGGTCACTGTCAACACAACAAGCCCTCCTAATCTAACCAGGCGTCCAGGGGGTAGAGTGACCTAATCTCTAGACCATAGTGTGACGGTGACACCTGAGGGACATCAGGCTGCCTACTACTGTTGTTGATTACCGGGTGTTGCTGGTAATTTAATTAAATGAATGAATGAATGAATGAATTATAATCCAACATGCCTGCCCCAACCCAGCCAGGTGACTGGGCAGGGGGTAGATTGACCTAGTTTGTAGAGCAGAGAGTGAGGATGGAACCCGAGTGCATTGCAGGCCAGTAACTGCTGTTGCTTAGGTTGAGTTACTGGACCAGGACTGGGCATGGCTCATTCCATAACCTGAACTGGATAAACTGAATTTTCATAAAGAGCGCAACCATTAAAACCTCAACATGCGTACTTGTCTTCTTCTGAGTTGCGGGACAAATGAGTATGCACATTCAGACAAAATTGCTAAAAGTTGAAAAGTGCCAATAGTAATTTCATTCATTTCATTTCATTTCATCCCAATAGTAATAGGGATGTTATTGCAATTGGAAAGAACTTATCCCTTCCATCTCTCTTCTCATGGTACAGTGACAAAAACTGTACCATACATAGGCTGTCAAAGACAAGGAGCAAGGTTTGGGAAGACGTGAAAAAGGATGACAACATAGCTCTGAATACTGGATAATGCTATTTATCTTACCGTTGCATGTTCTCTTGCTTTTTATCCCTGTGCGAACTAGACTTTACTCCAGCTGAAGTGAGCAGCAGAATTATTGGCTTCCATGGGAGTAAAATCAACATTATTGTGGGCAGGGACTTGTGTTAACTGTACCTTCCCATTTTGATGCAATGGGAAAAATGCAGTGAAAATGGGTCCCTGGTTATGGGCAAGGCTGGTGGGCTTTGGTGGAGGTCCAAGTGTTGTGTAGATCCCTTGGTGCTGGTCTTCAATAGTCAAGCAGCGAAACTCCTGTGATCTGGTGGGGGCAGGTGTGACAAAATACCTAGGGCCAGCTCTGACTATGGGCTACATTTTGGCTGCCTTTACACTCCCCCTGGATAAGTATAGGAAGGGTATGCAAAAAGCTTTATTTGCTGTTCCTTTTTACTCTTAATGCAGAGAGTGGGAAATTCTAAGTGGCAGGAGGTCACTCAGGGGGTCTAATGCTCACTTAGTATCATTGTTATTTTTATCTCTCTCAGTAGATCATAGGCTCTCAACAAGAAAAGCAGGTTTTGTTGTAGAATATACGATACGTAGAGCTGAAATTCTGGAAATTTTGTACCCTAAAGCAGATTTTTTGAAAAAATATCCAAAAACCTAGAAATTATCATTATTAAATATTGGGTGTTAACTTCCATGCACAGAATTGTTTTTTTTGCTCATACTCGTCCTGAGTGAGTATTCCACATCTCATTATTGTGTGCAGGGAGTTTTCTGTATCAACACCATAGACTTCATGTGCATAATAATCTTTAAAGAGTGGATGACATTAAACCTACAATTTACAGCTGCAGTTCTAAAATATTGAGAACTCAGGAGGAAGTGGTTTCCCTGAAAAACTATAGAGAAGCATGCTTTTAAAAAAAAAGTTTTAACCCACACAATAAATGAGTCTCTTGACTTGCATGGATTCATAATCTCCTAGAGGAAATATTATACAACTTTGCTAACTCCTTTGCTTGTGTCTATTGTAAGAACTGAAGCTGGCTCTTCAGTGTACTTTGAGTCATCTTACTACGTTAATTGGTTTTCTTGTTTTTTCTGCCAGCAGCCTCTCCTTTGCAAACTCCACATAATCGGGGATGTATTATTTTTTTTGGGGGGGGGAGGTATTTTGCAGATGAATGTCAGATTTTTTTGTCAGTAATTTGCAATTAGTTTATAAGGTGTTTTTTTTTTTTTTTTTAAAAATTAAAAATCTGTAGCTTCCTCAATCTATCAGGAGTCTCTCAAGTTTTGTGGAAGAGATTTGCCAAAGAGGTATTCTTAGTTTGAAGCATGAAGCCTTCTTCACTGGAGAAATTCAAAGCATTTATTAGCAAGGCGATTAAATATACACTATATTTTAGAACAGAGGAACAAAATAGATGAAATGGCCTGCCTCTGAGTATTTTCTCTTTGTGAAATGTCTTCTAGAGCAGATTTCACAATCACTTTTTTTATAAGACCTGTATCTTCCATTGGGAAATAGGGTAGCCAGATCCAACTTTCAAAACTAAAGAACAATACATATTATTGGGTGGGGGAGTGCCTGGGGAACAGCTTAGAGGGCTTGGCTGCAAACAGGAACTGCAGGGAAGGACTGCCTGGTTTTACCTGGGGGCTTTGTGTCTCCTCCCACAGGTAACCCATTTAATAGAGTGCTGCCCTGAGGGCGGCGCCAAAGGGTGAAGTACCGTTGGCGGTGCTGTTTGCAGGGCAGTGGAGGTGGAGGCGGCCCCCTTTGTTCGAAGACGGGGCTTGCGGCAAGAAGCATTACAGGAGGGGTCGTTCGTGGGGTTGTGTGGACGTTGGTGCTCCCGCCCTTGCTTCCCTTCATTCGGACTGGAACGAGCGACGGGCAGGGAGAGTAGCACTGTGGAAAGTGTCTGTGGAGAAGTTTGTTGAGGAGACTGGAAGACTTGGCCAGACGCTCCGTTGCTGCACCGGGGAGTCCAATCTACCTGCGGGGAGAGAAGGACAGGATTTGTGAGTGTGGGAGAGCAGGGATCGCTGTACCAGGGTCCCCCCCCTCCTCGCCAGATCCCCCCCCCCCCACCGGAAGCTGCCCAGGAACTTATAAGGATACCACCTGTGGCGGGGCGCAGGCCGCCTGCCACGGCCGCAAGCCAAAGGGCCCGACCCTTTGGGGCCTTTGGGGGTCCAGCAGGGTTTAGGGGGCCAGGGTTACTATAGGGTGCCCCACTTCCAGCTGGGGTTAGGTTGTTCGGCGGGTGGATATATATCTATTGTAGAGGAGGTGACGCTGAGTGTTTCTGGTCAAAATGACCAAAAAAGGGAAACAAACCATCATTACTAGGACCCGTGGGAGACAATTAAAACTTACTAACTTTGTTGCTACCACTCAGAGCTTAAACTCTGATGATAGAGATGGAGTCTTACAGACTCCTCTGGCTAGTGACTCTGTGACAGCAGAGGAGTCCGTGTCAGTGGGTGCTTGTGATACCACCCTCCCACAGGACCCCCACTCCTCTCCATGGGAGTCACTGGAACCAAAATCAGTTTTTTCTGCTCAGTTGACTCCCCCAAGTGGGAGGCAGGAGACCCAAGTTCACTTGCTGGGCTATGAAGTGGTGGTGGGGAAATATGCAACATTTTGTGGATACGCTGTGTCATGACATGAGGGGTGCAATGTCAGTGCTTTCGGCTGAGATGAAGAGGATAGAGAACCAGCTGCGGGCACTTCAATCCCAGTTGCAGGAGATGGTAAATCTGTATAAACCACTGGGAGCTACCTTAAAGGAAATGTTGGCCAGCCAGCCCAACCAGGGGATAGGTAGTCCTATAGTAACTTCAGGGTCACACAAATCTTTTGCCATACCATCACTTATGCTGGGTTGCAGTGAGGGGAATACCCTCCCCTTGATTAATTGGCCTAACCAACAGGTAATCCATGAAGCTTTGGCACTGAGGATCCTCCCATTACCCGATGGGCATATACCCCTCTGGAATACAAAGGCCAGGGTACTCTGTCATCTGAGTACCATATTGGGGTATAGGGTGGTATATCTACCCTTCCTGGGTTGGGAACAGATGGTGGTTCTCTACTCTCGCTCTCGAGCTATTACCAATAGTCTACGCTCTCATGCTTCTCTCTTGGCTTCATGGGGAGTTATTATATCTAGGGTTTTCAGCAAACCTGGTATTCATATGTCCGATCAAAGTCGTCCTGGTTCCCCCAAGGCCGCTCCAGGGCATGGTACTTCTTCGGCCCCTCATGAGGGCTCAAGGAAACCAAATAGTGCCCAGGTAATGGAGCAGGCTTCCTCACCTTCCCCTGCAGAAATAAATAAGGATAAGATCAAGGATCCGATACAGAGTCCATGGTAATCTCTAAGGATAGTCTCAGCCATTCCTCCCATGTACCCTCACATGATCGTTGCGAGGTAAGCCCCTCACTGATTAAACAATCGAAACTTCGGAGATCTTTTGTGAGGAACCCTCAAAATGTTTTGGGCTCTCGGAAGACTAATGAGGATCTCCAGGGTGTGGGTTCGAAATCCTTGGGCCATAGGTCTTCTGATAGGGGACGCAGCATGCCCACCAGTTGCCATCAGCCACAGTCCTGCCCTATAGTATTGAGCCCACATTTGCTGCAGCAACTGCCCATGTTGCAACCAGGATTTCCTTCCCATGGAGCCTCGTTGCTGGAGGAACTTAGAGTGGTAGATCCCATATGTAGGATAGCCATGACTAGATCCCCCAATCCCAAGCAGGGATCAACTTGAATCCAACATTAAATTATCTGTACATCATCAGAACACGTCCAGGCAGACTTGAGTCCATTACCAGCTCTCACTCCCTTGGGTTAGGAATCTCTCTTGAGGGGGGGGGGGACACCTTATAGCAGGTTCTACCTCCCAAAGTCTTCAAGTAGCAGGGGAAGAGAGTTGCTCCTTGGGGCTCTCTCTGGATCCCTTGGCAGTGATAGCTATACAGTCAACAGATCCACCGACTACAGGACTTAGTCCAGATCCTAGACAATCTGCCTCCTTATGACTAGTGGACAAAGAATCAGCCAAACAACTGCATATATTATTATTATTATTATTTTATTTTTAACAAACATTTATATAGCACCAGCAGTGTACCTGGCACTTTACAAAGTAATAAAATAGACACGGTCCCTGCCCCTAGGGCTTACAGTCTGAGAGACAGGAGCTGGGGGAGAGACATAGGAAGGGGAACAGAGGGAGAGACAGAGGGAGAGAACAGAGAGAGGGAAATAGTGGCTCAGCAGGATAAAGAGTCAGACAGAGCAGAGCGAAAGAGGTGAGTTTTAAGGAGAGATTTGAAGGTATGAAGGGAGGGGGCAAGGCGGATGTGGACAGGGAGGGAGTTCCAGGCATGGGGGGCAGCAAGTGAGAAGGGACGAAGGCGCTTAGGGGAGCAGGGAAGGCGTGGAAGGGTGAGAGAAGGGACAGAGGAGGAGCGAAGTGCACGGGCTGGAGTATGGAGGGCGATAAGTGCAGAGAGGTAGGGGGGAGCAAGGTTGTGAAGAGCTTTATAGGTGAAGACTAGGAGCTTGTGCAGGATTCGTTCAGGAAGGGGAAGCCAGTGAAGCGAAGAGAGGAGGGGCTGCACATGGTCGAAGCGACTGGCGAGGTAGATGACCCTGGCAGCAGAGTTTTGGACAGAGATGAGGGGAGAAAGGTGAGACCGGGGAAGGCCAGTGAGAAGGAGGTTACAGTAATCGAGGCGAGAGATGACCAGAGCATGAACAAGAGTTTTGGCAGACGAGACAGAGAGAAAAGGGCGAATCTTAGCAATGTTATGGAGGGAGAAGCGACAGGATTTAGCAACAGAGTCAATGTAGGGTTTAAAAGAAAGGGGTGAGTCAAAGATGAAGCCTAGGCTACGGGCTTGGGGGACAGGCAGGATGGTGACTCCATCAATAGTTATTGACAGTGAGGAAGGAGAGGAAGGATGAGGGGGGAAGATAAGGAGTTCAGTTTTAGCCATGTTGAGTTTGAGTTGACGTTGAGACATCCAGGTAGAGATGTCAGAGAGACAGTTGATGAGACGAGCTTGAACAGAGGGAGAGAGAGAGGGAGTAGAGAGATAGAGTTGAGTGTCATCAGCATAGAGGTGGTATTGGAAGCCATGGGAGGCAATGAGTTTGCCTAAGGATGAGGTATAGATCGAGAAGAGGAGAGGGCCAAGAACAGAGCCTTGAGGAACACCAACTGAGAGGGGGAAGGAGGAGGAGGCGGAGTTGGAGAGAGACACATTAAAGGAGCGGTCAGAGAGGTAGGAGGAGAACCAGTTATGGACAGAGCCACAAAAGCCAAGGGAGTGAAGGGAATCCAGCAAGAGTGAGTGGTCAACAGTATTGAAGGCAGCAGAGAGATCAAGGAGGACAAGAATGGAATAGAGACATTTAGATTTAGCCACCAGAAGATCGTTGGTATATATTCATAGAACATAGCCGGTTGGGACAGGCATAAGAGTAACCCTGACTTTTTGGCCTTTATCAATGATTACCAGATTGTTCTACTTCAGGAGACTTGGGCTACCATGCCCTTGTGTCTAGAGGGCTAGAGGGTATATGAGCTCCTAGCAGTCAAATACAACTCTAGAGGACGAACCTGTGGGGGGCTGGGGTGTTTCATTGCTGAGGATTTACCCCTTGTAGATTTACATCCCATTAGCGACTCCCAGATAGCCCTGGGCTTTGTTGCCAGAATTCAATCTTTGACCTTGGTCATCTTGACCGTTTATATTCCCCCTAGTAATGCAGGATTGTTCAGGAGGGTTGCATGGGATAAATTGGAATCCCTTCTGGAACAGCTTAGTCTTAAACACTCTCAGGCTTTATTTGTACTGATGGGGGATTTTAACGCAAGGCTGGGGGTCAACCATTTGGCCATGAGTCCATATGCCAGCTCAGTCCCAGATGATCCATTTGGCCTTCTTAACCCCAGGAAGTCCAAGGACTTTCAGATTAACTCCTCAGGGATTAAACTTGCTAAACTAGCGGCCTCTTTTAATCTATATACTTTAAATGGATCAGGGTTTAACGACTCAGAGGGAGAATACATGTACCTGCGGCCATTGGGCTCTAGTGTTGTGGATCTTGCCTTGGTGACCCCAGCAGTGGTACCTTATTTTCTGGATTTTGCAGTGGGTCAAGCTCCAGTTGGTGATCATCTGCCACTATCTCTTTCTTTAGCCTTGGACTACTCTAATCCAGGTGACGTGCAACTCTTGGATTATGAGACCCTTCAATTAGACGTATTGAGGGCTCCCCATTGGGGTGATTCCCTGGAGGCAAACATCACTGGCTACATCAATCAGCCCCTTATGCAGCAGTCTAGGGATAGCTTGCTCTGTTCTAGTAACCCGGAGGAGATTTTGGAGCTATACGATCAGCTCAACGCGAAATTGTCTGAATTTTTTCAAACACAGGTGGCAGTCCCCCAGCTCACTAGCCCTGGGAGGGGGAATCAGTGGTTTGATAACAAACGCAAGCGGGTGCGTGCCAAAGTGAACCAACTTTACCGTAGGTATAGAAGGGAAACATCTCCTAGCCCACCCCCCATAGAGTATTTGGAAGCCAAAAGATCCTACAGACAATTGCTAAGGGAGAAAAAGAGGTTATTTTGGGAAAGGCAGTGGTCTGCTCTCATTCAGGCGGCCAACCAAAAAGACTCTACCCAATTGAAGTAAATACTTCAACTCGTAGGCTGGGGAGACCTGTAGTTAGTACTATTCAGCCGTCTACATGGGTCGAGTACTTTCGCAATCTATTTGGCAGGCAGGCAGGTGATGATTCCCTGCCTCTCCAGTGTGATAGTGGCTTGGAGTATCATCCATGGCCACCAGTGCCAGAATCAGAGGTAGAGGAGCTGATAGATTCCTTCCATAATCGGAAGGCTCCTGGCCCAGATCGAGTCCACATAGAATTTTTGAAAGTCCATAAGTTGTGGTGGGTTCCTCTCTTAGCAAAGCTTTTTACCGCGATTAATCATTCGGGAAGAATTCCCACTCAGTGGACTAAGGCAATAGTGGTTCCCATCTATAAAAAAGGGCAGCGGTCAGATCCAGGTAACTATCGCCCGATCAGTCTCCTTTCCGTGGTTGGGAAGGTATATGCAAAAGTTCTTCTCGTAAGACTTACATCTTTGATGAGTCAGGAAAAGATAATTCATTCAGAGCAAGCTGGTTTCCAAGCAGGTTGCTCTACTTTAGAGCAATGCTGCTTGAACTATTTAGTCAGCAACTACCGGGACCGGAACCACTCTTTTTTGGTGGCCTTCTTAGATCTGAAGGCCGCGTTTGATTCCTTAGATAGGAATATGCTTTGGGATAAGCTTCAAAGGTCCACGATGGATGGAAGGCTTCTCTGGCTGATACAATCTTTGTATTCTGGCTCCTCCCTTGTGGTAAGGGTAGATCCAGATGGTCATGTGAAAGACTCAGTCCCCATCCAGCGTGGCGTCAGACAGGGTTGCGTCCTTGCGCCGGCTCTCTTCAGTCTTTCTTTATATAAATGACAGCATCCCCGAAATGTCCAACTTGGCACATTTTCCTCCTAAAGTTGCAACCAGGTCGGTAGGATGCCTCTTGTATGCCGATGATGTTGCCCTCCCTTCTCAAACCCGCATCGGACTTAGGAGACAGATGTGGGCCTTTTCAAACTATTGTAAATCCAATAAGTTTACAATAAATCATTCAAAATCTAAAGTTTTGGTATTTACCAACAGAAGGAAGGCTTATAGTTGGGAGATAGGAGGCCACACAATCCAACAGGTGACTTTCTACTGGTACCTGGGATTGCTTTTCCATAAATCTGGCAGTTGGAGGGAACATGTTTCAGAGGCAATCCTGGTAGTCAAGGACTCTCTATGCCCTACTTAGCTTTTTTACCAGGCAGGGCAAAGATTTCATCTCTTCTGCCTTACAGGTATTTAACTCTAAAATCGGTGGGCAGTTACTATATGGAGCCGAATTGTGGGCTGTATTTTACGCCCATCGGTTAAATTCAGCCCAGGCTAAATACCTCTCAGCCTTACTTGGCAACCCTATTGGTACCCCCCAAGCCGTACTTCAGCTGGAATTAGGACAGAAAGGATGGGCGCAAATAGCGGTTGAATCTGCCTTAAAGTTCTGGTGGAATTTACACTATATTTGTACCTCTGAATTAGTTAAAGAGATGCTGAAGGATGCATGGGTCAGTCCCTGGCAACAGAAAATTAGCTCCTACCTATGTTCCATAGGACTCTCAGTTGAATACCTGGAACATAAACCAACAGGGGCAATGTGGAAAGAAGTCCAGATAAGAATAAGCAATATCAATAGGCAGACAAAAATAGCCGCCATTAGCTCTTCGCCCCACGTGAGCTCCTATTTGGCATGGATGCCTGCTCAGGGACAGATCCCCGCCTATTTGGGCGCCACTATTACAATTAGAGCGAAAAGACTTATTTGTAGGGCCCGCGTAAATGCCCTCCCCTCTCAGATTCTTGAGGGATGGATTCAAGGAACTCCTTTCCTGGATAGGGTATGTCCATTCGACCATTCGGCGGTTGAGACAGTTGCCCATATTTTCTTTTCATGTCATCTTTGCGATTCCCTGAGGGATAAATATCTGTTGCCATTTATCCAAAGATTTCCGGACATTTCGACAGAGCATTTGTTATCTTTGCTGTTAACCAGCACTTCACTCCAGGCTATAAAAGCCACTGCATCTTATATTACACAAGCTGCCAGCTTCCGACAAAAAAAATTGGATTTCAAGGACATTGCTGGTAGTTTTCATCTATCTCCTTGAACTTCTTAATACTAGTTCTACGGATTGTGAATCCCTCTCATGTATAGCTAACTGAAGGATTAGCTTTTCCCATCTAGCTTCTAAGTTATAAAGTTCAATTGTATATATGTTAGGCGTGGGAAACCGGTAGAATCCGGTATCCGATAATGCCGGTATCGGGCGTACCGGCATTATCGGATTCGGCCCGGTAATCCGGACCCGGTACCGGATTCCAGGGTACCGGATTTTTTTGCATTGCAGCCATTTAAAAATGGCTGCAATGTAAAAAAATTTAAAGCCCCAGCCAAACAGTTTTTAAAAGAAAAACCCTCCCCGAGTCCAGGCTGCGCGGGTGGAAGGGGG
>QEPC01012026.1:1414065-1435435 GCA_003113815.1 Sphenodon punctatus | reverse complement strand
AAGCCCTGAGAAGGGTAAGGCAGCTATTCAAATAGATCTCCCCTAGAGGTTAGGCATCGATCCCATAACCCCTGGGATCGGCAACCCTGTTTGGGAAACCTTCAAGCCACGAGAAGGGGATGACTTCCTTCTCCCCCTTGCCACATATAGGGATAAGGGTCGCCAACATAAACCCCGAAAAGGGTAAGGTAGATTATATTAAAATAGATTACCCCTAGGGGATGAGTGTTGACCAGCACAACCCTTGAGAAGGGCAAGGCTGGTTGGGGAAGTAGGTCTAAATTGTAGGCCGGGTATAAACCCTAGGATGAGTCGTGACCAGGAAAACTTCCCCTTCCATCCAGGTTACAGTAGGTGTTAACCTACGTCTACAGTCCATAGGTACTGATATGTATATTTGTTTATAAGTGTGATATGATACTTTGTTATGTATTGCTTTTTTTTGCTTGTTTTATTTTGTATTTACAATTGTTACAACCTATGGTCAAACAATAAATTACTACGACTACTACTACATATTATTAAACCCCCTCTAGGATTTTTAATTTACATAAATGAGTCTATTTAGTAGATTTATGTGAGTCTGTATGGGAATCTGGGGGGGTGGGGGTATGGGGTGAAATTATGGCAGGGTGTGAGGATGCATGAAGGTGTGAGTAGGGAAGGGCTTTTCCAGAGCTAGACTAGGTCATGGTCAGAGGTGGAATGGGGGTGAGAAGGTGTGCTAAGAATGTCAGTGGCAGAGACTGTTCTGTTGTCCAGGCACTCCTTTTAATTCCTCCCCCCCTCTATCAATTATTAATCTTCTAGATCATTACACCATCTGCAGATGGCATGACCCCACTTAGGATCGTGACCTACAGTTTGGGAACTTCTGACATATTAGTTACATGTTTAGTGGTTGCCAAACTTTTAAAATTGCAACCCCTTCTTGTCTGTGATACATGAGGCCCATCCTGGCCCCAAACCTTGCTCCCTCTTCCCCTTCCCACCCTCCTGTTGATTTCTCCCTCTCTTCCCCTTGGTCTCTGCCCCCTTGTTGCAACATTATTTTCTTGCATCCTCCCAGAATACCTTTCATGCCACCTCCTGAAGGGCCTTCTCCCACACTGAGAACCACTTATATCATTCCTGTATCAAATCATTTTAAAATTCTGCATTTGCTTTCAAGTAAACTTTAGGAAACCCCAAATACTACTTCGCTAATATAAATTCTGAGGCTTAGTTAATCCTGGTACAGATGTCTTTCAAAGGTTAAAGAAAGGATATGTCTCCCTTGTAATAAAACCTTTAAAAACTCATCCCTGTGCTCTGTTGTTCAACAAATCGTTAAAGCAACAGGTTTTCATCAGTTCAGTCAGCAACAACCACTGTAGCAATGTCCAAGACTCATTATTTATAGCAATTTTCTACTCTTTATCATGTGTAGATCTCTGCTATATTGTTCAAAGCTACAGAGCGAGGGGAATTGTGTCACTAGCTTCCATTACTTATATGAACAGGAAGAAAAATCAATACATCGAGTGCAAATGTATCTGGAAAGAGAGTTAATCCATTACAAGCTCATTGTGTCACACTTGAACAATATAAGGATTCTTCCCAGACTTTGGAGAACTTGCAGCTGCAATATTTTAGCTTTGCTTTGCAGGTTTTTATCACAGTTTTAATGAAGTGTAGTTTGTTCTGAAGTTAAGTCTGTCAGTTCTCATGAAAAGAATTAGATGCTTGTCTTACGATGCCCGATCAGCTTTAAAATAGGACTTTGTTCTCGTTATGTTCCGAACAATTATATATATATATATATATATATATATATATATATATATATATATATATATAAAGTGTGTGTGTGTGTGTAAAAAATTAATTGTAGTGATACATTTTTACTTGATATGGCGACAGGCTCATTATCAAAAGCAGCATGCCAGCAGGCAAAGATGGATTATCTAGAGGAGCAGGCTCGTGGAAAGGAAGTTTAAAAGATTAGACTGTCTCCTGGGCAAAAGGTCCTTTTGCTGAATTGAAGAACCTGAAATAACCCTCAGAGGGGGCTCTGTGCACGTAACTCTCATGCACTCCTCATACAAATGGAGTCTACCTGCCTCTGGCAGAACGTGAAAAGGTACAAACACACCCAAATATCACCTCCGAGGGGGAAATCCTGCAGAGCTGCCAATGTGCAGGAGGATGTGGGATATAAATATTTAAAATAAATAAATTAATTAAATAAATGAAACATTAACTACAGTAAGTCAAGCGTTAGGCCTTTGATCCTTGAAGTACTCCCCAGCGCAAACTGCATTCATGTCAATGGGACTTGTGTCAGCCGAGTCCTTTGAAGACTGGGGTCATTAGTCTCTGAATGCAGTCAGTTCCTAGCTCCACACTAAGAACTGCCCAATAGACAGGAATGTAGACAACCACCTTGCCTTGCCTATTAGGATGTTTCAGGTTAGGTGAATTCATACTTATGTCTGCCACTTTGTTGTGGACCTGAGGGTGTTTTTAAGCGAGCACGGCGATTGGGGGTGGGGCGGGGGGGTCTGACTGCTAAGTGAAACTGTCACAGAACACTCACTCAGGTGTAGCGTGTAAGGAGGACTTTAAACAGGTAGTTCCCAGTGTGGCTACCCTGGCAGCCGCCACGCACTCCCTCTGCCACAGAATGTGGGGGAGGGAGAAGCGTGTCAGAGTGGCCTTTGCAATTTACATGTTCTTTGCATGAGCGCTGGGGAACCTGGGCTCCCCACCGCTCCTGGCCAGTTCCTGTGACTTGCAAAGGCTGTGCCCCCCTGCCCCCCCCCAGTGCCTCTGAGTGGTGAATTGGTCTGCTGGCGTGGCTGGCCACCCCACTTCATATAGGCAGGAGCTCCATGGCTGCCTGTTGCCACTGAACTATTTAGATTGCCCCATGCAGAGCACTCCAGAGTTCCCGCCAGTGCTCTGTATGTGGCCAGGAGTGGGTGTCTCATGACTCATGCAAATGCATATCCCCACCCCCACTCCACCTTCAGACAGATGGTGTGCTCCGTGGCTCCTGGGTGGCCATACAGGGTAACATCTTGTCTAAAAACATCCTTAGTCTGATTCCGGCCCTGTTCTACTGGGTTTGTCAACAGTGATCACGGCTTGCTAACCACATTGGTGGTCTCCCATAGGGCTGAAACTTGTTCATGTAAAAGCGAGAAATCTCATAGAAATCCCAATTCTCAGGGTATTTTCAGACGTTACGGGGCCGCTTGGCCCCGTACTGAAAACAACCCTGTCATTGCCCGCCGGGGTCACCCCGTCACGCCATATCAGACGTGCCGGGGGGATCCCGGTGGGGAATGTGGGAAGGGGCGGGGCCGCGCGGCGCAACGTGCGGCCGCACGGCCCCACCCCCTCCACGCACCCCGCCGCCCGCCCTCCAGGGAGATGGGCGGGCGGCGGGGCCACTGCGGCTGCCGCATTGGGCTGGAAGAGCCATGGCCCGGGATCCCACCAGGGATCCCAGGCCGTGGCAACCGGCCAGACGTGACTTTTTCTTGGTCCCCGCTGGGGATCTTTTTGACCACGCTTCCCGGGACATTCCCCCGGCTAGCCCGGGAAGCGTGGTTCAAATTGACCCCATGTGGGGATTCACCGTGGCGAACATCTGGCGGCCGCCAAACAGACGTTCGAGACACTGTGATCACAGGTGGGTATTCACCGTGGTTCACCGTGATCTCGTAACGTCTGAAAATACCCTCAGTTTGTCTTGGAATGAACCGAGAACCTTGGAATACCAGGCAATATCTCACAAAATCCTTGGTGAGATATTTTTAATAATAATTAACTATGCATGTGTAAAATGGTCACATTCACAAAATGACCACTGCCCATAACCAAAACAGCGGAAATAGCATTGCCACCATTTTGCAGATTGCGCATCCAGAATGGCCACTGCTCTTAACAACAACAACAAAAAATTCTCACTGGGAATTCATCATGGACTCTGACAATTATTGGGAAATCAATCCTGGTGCCTGAACTAACAAGAATTCTCATGAGGAAAAAAATGACATTGATTCAGCCCTACATCTTTCAAACAGCAACTTTAGTCTCTGGGTGAAAGACTACAAACTCTGCTGGTAAACAACAGAAGTGCCAGCATTTTCCACCAAAACTTCAGATTGTGGGAAAAGATGTTTGAAGGAATATGTTTGTTTACCAACTTTTTCAACCAGCTCTACCAGTCGTCTCTGTTAGGCACATTGTGTTTAGCATGCCCCCTTCAGCAGCAGTTTCCAAACTAAATCAGGACCCGAAGTGGCATCATGCCATCTGCATGGTGTCACAATTCCGATTAATGTGTGATATGCTTTACATGTCTTTGCTGTCTGGGATCGCAGGATTATACTAAAATCTCAAAATAGGATCACACAGATTGAATTTTCCATCCCCAGCTGGGCTCATGTAAATTACTCTGAACTTGCTCACATGAGGCCAGGACTGATGGTAGGGGAGGTGCAAACAAACAAACAACAACAACAACAATAATAATAATTAATACTAAATAATTATCATTATTCTTATATAGCACCCATCTGCCATGGCACTTAGAGTATAAGAACATAAGTAGTGCTATAGTGAGTCAGACCAATGGTCCATCAAGCCCAGCATCCTGTCTTCGACAGTGGCCAATCTTGATTGCATGGGAAAACCAACAGTCACAATGGGCAATCCATTCCTTGTTGTTCACTCCCAGCTCCCAACAGGAAGAAGTTCATCCCGTAAGCTACTTGGTTAATAGCCATTAATGGACATACTCTCCAAGAACTTATTGAGTCCTTTTTTAAACTTAGCTGTACTACTGGCCTTGACACCGTCCTCTGGCAACAAATTCCATAAGTTAATTATACGTTGAGTGAAAAAGTACTTCCTTTTTAGTTGTTTTAAATCTGCCACCAGCTAATTTCATAGAGTGTCCCCTAGTTCTAGTGGTATTTGAGAGGGTAAATAATCGTTCCCTATCTACTAGTTCCATACCACTCGAGATTTTATATACCACTATCATGTCCCCTCTCAGTCTTCTCTTCTCTAAGCTGAAGAGACCCAGCTTGTCAAGCCTCTCTTTGTACGGAAGCCGTTCCATACCCTTTATCATTCTCATTGCCCTTCTCTGTACCTTTTCTAATTCAGTTATGTCTTTTTTGAGATGGGCAACCAGAACTGCACACAATATTCCAGGTGCAGTTGCGCCATTGATTTGTATCGAGTCATTATGACATCTTCAGTTTTATTCTCCATCCCTTTACACTTTACATATAACACAACATTTAATCCTCACAACAACCCTGTGAGGTAGGTTATGCTGAGAGAATATTTTGACTGGCTCAAGGTCACCCAGTGAGTTTCAGACTACGGCGAGACTTGAACCAGGGTCCCCTCCCCCCGACCTCCCAGTCCAAGTACTGCGCACTTAGCCATTACTCCACAAAATAGGGCAGCTGCTGTGAGGCTTGCACCCCCTACGAGCCTTGAACTGTCACTTCTGGGTTGTTCCTCAGCAACTGCTTAGGTGGCTCTCATCTGAGTCAACAGCAGCACGAGGCCACAGCAGAGAGGCATTCTAGGACAGAAAGTGAGGTGAAGTGCACTGGCTCCATAGGTGGGAGGCAGGGTGTTCCTGAGAGAATGCCTGGGTAGTGCACACTGGAATGCATGGGGGCAGGACCTCGGTGTGTTTTTAGATAAGTGTTTCATCACCCACCCTTCATGCAACATGCATGATGGGTGGGTAAAAAAAATAATCCTCTGTTCCAGGGTTCATAAAATCTAGGATGAGCCTTGCATTTTTTATTTTATTTATTTATTTATTCTAAAATTTATATGCCGCCCCCTCCTGTCTCAGGCATCTCGGGGCAGTTCGCAGCATTTAAAAACATATTAAAACAAACAATTATAAACGACAGTTAAAACAATATAAAACAATCCGCTCCCACCCTAACCCAACCCACCGACCCACCCTATCTCCCTCAGGAAAGGCCTGGTGGAACAGCCAGGTCTTACACAGCCTACGGAAAGAGGGGAGGTCGGTAATCAAGTGGACCTCCAAAGGGAGGGAGTTTCACAGCTGTGGTGCAGCCACAGAGAATGCCCTCCTCATGGTGGACACCCAGGAAACCCGGGGGACCTCGAGGAGGGTGCCCCCGGCCGACCGCAGGAGCCGATGCAGGTCCCGGAGGGTGAGGTGGTCCTGCAGGTAGGTGGGGCCCAAGCCATTTAGGGCTTTAAAGGTCAGCATCAACGCCTTGAATTGGGCCTGGAAAACTATCGGCAGTCAGTGCAGAGTGTGGAGCACTGGTGTAATGTGCTTTCATCGGCCAATCCCAGTGAAGAGACGGGCCGCCGCATTCTGTACTAGCTGCAGTTTCTGAACCAGCACCAAGGGTAGCCCCACGTAGAGTGCATTGCAGTAATCCAGTCTTGAGGTAATAAAAGCATGGATGACTGTGGCCAGATTCGAGTCTGAGACATACGGCCTAAGCTGATATACCAGATGTAATTGGCGAAATGCCCCCTTCACCATAGCCATCACCTGGGCATCCAGGTGGATCTGCGGGTCCAGGAGCACCCCCAGACTCCAGGCCTGAGAAACCAATGGAGGATGGACCCCATAAATTATGGGGGCCATCACTCCCTCGACCCTCCCCACAATCATCACCTCCATCTTGTCAGGATTTAATTTCAGGCGGCTCGCCCTCATCCAGTCCCCCAAAGCTGATAGACACCGGGTAAGCACCGAGACTGCCAGGCCTGAGTCGAAAGAAAATGAGAGCTATAGCTGGGTGTCATCAGCATATTGATGACATCTCACCCCATACTCCCTGATGACCTCCCCCAAAGGCTGCATGTACACATTGAACAAGAGAGGGGATAAGATGGAACCCTACAGAACCCCACACGTGAGGCCTCGGGGGGGGGAGATGAAAACTCCCCCAGCACCACACACTGGGTTCTCCTAGTCAGGAAAGAGTGGAACCATTCAAGAACAGTCCCGCTAATCCCTGTCCGGTTCTGCAGCCAAGTCACCAACAACTCATGATCAACGGTATCAAATGCAGCCAAGAAATCTAACAGGATCAACAGGGTTGAACGGCCCCGGTCCAATTCACAGGAGAGGTCATCAACCAAGGCCACAATCGCAGTCTCCATGTCATAACCCTGATGAAAAACCCGACTGCGAGGGATGAAGAAAACTGACCAGGTCCAAATGCTCCCAAAGCTGCCGAGTCACCACCTGTTCAATAACCTTCCCTAAAAAGGGAAGGCTAGAGACTGGCCAATAGCTGGTGAGGGCGTCAACATCCAAAGATGGCTTCTTGAGCAGGGGCCGCACCACCGCCTCCTTGAGACAGTCCGGCACCCTGCCCTCTCTAAGGGAGGTGTTGACTATCCGCGCCAGCAGCGGCCCCAATATCACCCAGCACATCTTAACTAGACAGGAGGGGCATGGGTCTAGTTCACAACAGGTGGCTCGAACAGTCCCAAGAGCATCCCCCTCATCCAAGAGCGACACAGTCCGAAACTCATCCCACAAAACAGGACAAGGTGGGGCTTCTACTGCCTCTGACCCAGTTTCTGCTAAGAAAGTTGCATCAAAACTGTGGTGAATTTGAGTCATTTTAGTCTCAAAAAAGTCCACAAACAAATCACAGCGAGCATTTGATGATTCTAAGTCCAGGTGGAGGGAGGCTGGACTGACCACCCCCCTCACCATCTGGAACAGCTCAGTCGGGCGAGACTTAGCAGACGCAATGAGGGCAGCAAAGAAAGTGTTCTTTGCTGTCCGCACCGCAATGGCATAGGTATGTAACCAAACTCTATGCTGAAATCGGTCAACTTCAGCACGCGAGTGATGCCACCGTCGCTCTAACCGCCGCCCTTCCTGCTTCCATGGGGAACTGTGTTGTCGGTGATTCAGGAGCGGATGCTTGGGAGCCATGCGGTTGATGGCCTCCGTCAACACAGAATTCCACATGGATATGAGACCATCGAGTGGGCGGCCATCGAGGTCAGAGGGAACATCCCCTAGAGCTATCTGGAACCTTTTTGGTTCCATAAGCCTTCGGGGGTGAACCAACCAAACTGGTTCCGCACCCTCCCGGGGGCTGACATGCACCAGGATACCCGCCTGGAGGAGATAATTATCTGTCCATGACAAGGGCTCTGTTGACACCTCCCCCACTAACGGACCCCCCGTCTCAAGGCCTGTGCAAAAGATTATGTCCAGGTATGTCCTCCAACATGTGTGGGGTCCACTACCCTCTGACACAGACCCATGGTTGCCATGGCGGCCATGAACTGACACTCTGCCCCCCAAGACTGGAGGCATTTACCACAGGATAACTCCCAACTATCTCATTTACAGGACGTTTTGTTATACCAGGGTAAATTGCCCCTCTTTATCCTCAAGGGCAAGTCTGAAACCCTGAGTAAAGAGCACAGCCGCCTAGGAATACTAATGCTATGTGCATGGCATGTATGTTGAGGTCACAACCCTAGGTTAAATTATTTTGACATAAAAGTGTCCTTGTGGGAACAAGTCATTTTACTGTATTTCACAATGTCAGCCAAATTCTGTATTTAATCGAAATTAATCTGTGCATACACATATATTGAAGGTAGACTTTGGCATTTATTAAAGTACTCCACCTTGTATATTTTACATTTTCCTCTGTCTATACGGCACAATGCACATCACATCTTACAGCACACTTGTTTGTGAGCAAATCAAAATGTTGACTCAGATCCCAGAATGCAGCAAAGCTTGTTTCCCAGAAATGCTTATTGGGAGCAGTTACAGAAAGAATGCAAAGAGAATGTCAAATATACCTTGGCCAAGGTGACATGTGGAACCATGATGCAGTGACAGAAACCAATGGTTACTCGGTTGAGAGGGATCTTTAAATGCAAGCCCTGTCCAGCCCTCGTTTCTGACTTGAGCCAGGATTCAGGGTTAGGACCGCAGGGTATTCTGGAAAGGGCAGGACCATGAAGCTTTTGCACCATATGGAAAGACTGGAGGTAAGAAAACCAGATATAAGACTTTCCAATAACAGAATTGGGAAAGCAAGGGCACAAGAAGGACTTTGGGAAGATGGCTTGGGAAAGGACCACCTACCAATGGGATATGGTTGGGATGTTGCAGAAGATGACCCTTCCTGCCTTGCAACCCTTAAAAAGCAGGTGTAACATGTTCCAAACAGTAAATATTTACATTATGGTAATCCAATAGGAGCCAGAATCAATTACACTGGGGCTTTTTAAACACAAGAAAGACATATCTTTTCCTGGTGAATGCAAAGATAGAGGGTGGGGTCATAATATACAGGCAAATGTGGATGGTAAAGAATTAGTCCTGCTTTGCGAGTCATATGTTTTGTATTGCTGTTCTTGTTTTGTCTTTTTCATAAAAACAAATAGCATGAGGACGTGTGAATTTATCAGGAATAAGCAGGAAGAGGATAAAAAAGTCAAGGAAACTTGTAGAGGGGGGATTTCAAGCAGAATCAGGAAGTTTTCCACCTGAAAAATGATAATGTGGGAGGAAATGCTAAAATGTTTAAAGCTGGAACTGACTGGTGGTTTGTGAAGGCTGGATTTTTTGGCAGAGTGAAGACAGGGGATGATGATGATACAATAGTTTATCAGTTTAGTAGGGTGGGGTCCCTACTAAATTGAATAGCTGCTAATGGTAGCTGCTAACTGTATAGCTGCTAATGGTAGAGGCTAGAAGTGTTTGAGGCAGAGATAGGTACTGTCTGTGTCCATGGATTCTATCAACAGAGAAAGATTGTGGCTGAAGTTAAGATCGACATCTATGGACCATAGACTATTGTTTCTGCTAATAAAGACTCATAGTAACAACTCAGTCCGTATTCATCCCGGTACAGCCTCTCCCCTTTCGGAGGAAGTTCGGGTTTTCAGGGGGGTCAGGCAGGGGTGCCTATTGGCTCCATTTTTGTTTAATCTTTTTTTAAACGATATAATCCCTTTTCTTAAGAATTTAAACACTCACGCCCCACAAATTGGCATCAGGAGGATTCCTGCCCTCCTGTACGTTGACGACACAGTCTTGATCTCTCAAACCCTCTTGGGGATAAGGAGGGCTATGCAAGGGTTTGGGGAGTATTGTGTGCAGGAGGGCTTAAAGATCAATTATGGGAAAACAAAAACGATGGTTTGGGGGCACAGGAGGTCAGGGAAACTACATTGTTGGGCCATAGAGGGTAACCCCATAGAACAAGTGAAAGAATTTAAATATTTGGGTGTAATTATGTCGGCCTCATTGAGCTGGAAGCATCACATGAGGGCAGTGATTGGACAATGCAAGAACTCATCTGGCGCTATTTTGAAATATTTCTTTACGCATGGAGGGAGACTGGTGCTGACGGCTTTACGACTCTTCAGGGCCAAAACGCTAGCCCAGTGCCTTTATGCTTTCCCCATGTGGGGCCTCCCTTTTTTGGATAAGTTGGAGCGGTTCCAGAATCAGTTTCTGTGTATGATTCTGGGAGTCCCCCGGGGTACCCCGGTGGTATTGCTGCGGCAAGAAACAGGGAGTAATACCATTTGGTCGTGGGCACTAGTAGCGATCTTGAAGTACTGGGTCAGGGTGGTTATGTTTCCCCCTCAGGATAATTCTATGCTTGACATGGTGGTGGAGGATGGACTTTTCGATCTGTGGTCAGGGCAGGTGGAGGCACTGGTGAAATCCTTGGGTTTTTCTAGGGACGCTCTGGAGCATTTGGGTTTAGAGGGAGTGATGTCTCTGCTGAGCAGGAGAATAATGGACCAGGAACTCCAGAAAGAAATGGCGCTCCTGTCAGAACAGAGGGTTGCCCCTGAGTATCTTCCTCCGAGTTCGGCAGGGGTGGAGTTTAGTTATTTATATCGGTGGCAGGATTTTAGATGCCGTAGAGCACTTACTTGTTTTAGGTGCAACGTTTACCCATCGGCAATGAGGGAGGGAAGATGGGGGGGCATTCCGAGAGAGAAAAGACATTGTCAACTTTGTGGTCTCCCTGAAATAGATTTATGCTGCCATGTGCTGCTGCATTGTCCGGCTCTTGCTGGCCCAAGATTAATGATTTTGGGTGAATACATCCCAGATCTGGGGTGTGGCACTATTGATCCTGAGCGATTAGTGAAAAAGCAGCTTTGTAATACCGATACGGCAATGTCTAGGGCCGTTGCTAAACTATGTCAAATTTTTATTAGGTTAAGGGCAACCCGTTTGGATCATCCCTTGGATGAGGTTACCTGAGGGGTATGAACAAATGAGTCTTAGCCCTAGCTGGGTGATTTTATTTTAGCCCGTGGTGGTGTTTTGCCATTGATGGTCACTTCTATAGGAGGAGGGTACTGCTCCAGTTGATTTTTTTATGGGATCATGAAATTTTTAGGTGGGAATTTATGATAAGGCTTCGTTGGTTATTTTACTTTGATACCTGTTTTGCTCTGTTTTATAATGTTAAGGGGAATGGTTTGACTTAGAGAATTTACTGACTGCTATTGTACTATTATGTGTATGTTTATGTATACTATGTGTACAGTTTTTATGGGTCTTGTTATGGCCATGACGTAAACAATAAATGGATTTACATTACTGTGTCCATGGAAAACTAAAAATGACATAATTGTGGGCAGCTTGGGTGAAGGAAAAGGAATTAAAGAAGGGAAGAAAGTGTGGAGAGATATTAAATACTAGGCGGGGCTAGCATGTCCGCCTATGATATACTCTTGTTTTATCGTTGGAAATAAGAGAAAGAAATCCATAAGTAGACTGGAGCTCATAAAATAATGGAAGCACACTTGTGAAAGTTAGAGAAATCAGTTATTTTGCCTGCACAGGTCCATGTGAAACATGTACCTTGCAAGGTCTTGACCTGAAAATAAGTAACATTTCTGTGAGGACAGTGGAAATGTCCATCTCCTGAGGCAATGTCTTAATTATTTTTTTATTTTAGTGGTGCCTAGATGCCTCTGCCATTGTCCAGAGACCCACTGTATTAGGCACCATACTAACACAAAAACAAGAGGGTTCTGACCGTAAGTATCTTATCTTGCTTGTGTGAGCCTTGATTCCCTAATGGCCTGGTGCAGAGTTTTATGGATGCCAGGAGACACTTGACCAGTTAAGCAATTGTAGGCCTTTCCACCGTGAACCTCTGAGTGGTTCCAGTGCTAGCAGTTAGTGCAATTGCCTTCAAAATGAATAGGACTTATGCCCATGCTAACTGGTAGTGCCAATGCTATCATCCTAGAGGATTACACCCCCTAAGGGATGGGACTCTGGGAAAAATCTCGGTTATACCAGTTCTCGGTTTTCGGTTCTCATTTATCAGTTCTTCTCTCAGTTCTTGGTTCTCTTGGTACTATTCGATTTTTAACACTGTGGTTTTCCCCACTGACGGGAAAACCTCAATGCTAAAAATCTGATAAAAAAATCCAGTGCAAAAACCTGATACCGCCGATACCGAAAAAAGACCCGAGAGATCGGATTAATCCAAAAGGCCAATTTTTAGGTACTTTTGGTTCTTGGCAATACTGAAAGTACTGAAAGTATCTGTACACTCCCTATAAAAAGTGGACAAGAAAAAATTAAAATTAGTACCTTTTAGAACTTGAAAAAAATAATCTCTCAGCCCAGTTTTATGAAGTCAGGAAGACACTACCTTTCCTCCAACCAGTGTTTGGGGGGTGGGGGTGGAGGAGAGGAACCAATACTTTGCCAATTTATTAATATACTTCCCCCTCCCCTGCTATAAAATCAGAAAGAAAATCACTGAAAATTTCACGCCCAAAGCATAGTTGGTGAAAAGCCCAGAATATAAGAATTTCCCTTGGGTAAAAAACATGTCCATGAAATGCCAATCATGAGCCAAGGACACCCTGGGAGGATATGATTGAAGCAATTGGTTCTTGGAGGGACATAAAAATATGCTTCTGAATGACTGAATTCATTGCCCCATCTGGCAGTGGAGAGAAACTGAACAAAAGGGATATTTCCCTTTGTGAATCATGGATGCTATTGATCGTCTTCCCAGTTAATGTATAAAACTGTAGAAAGAGTAGTACAACCTGGTTCTGTAAGTAATATTCTGAATGAATTAAGCTTTTAGATGTGAGTGTGTTGGTTGCTTAGATATCTATCAACACAGTCTGAATTTCAGGAAGAAACCAGTTAAAACGTAACCGTGACAGTTTCTGAATGACTTACTCAAAACTAAAAATTCAGGGCAAGCAGAACAGTTAATAAGACTCTCTTGGAAAATGAATGCAGTTTCTCTACTTGTTCTTTCTGCAGTTCCCTGCTTTACATTTGGGTCAAAGCATGCAGCAGCTTCCTTACTGAAGAAACATGTAGAGTAAATTTTGTTCAGGCTGACCAAACTACTAGGATAGCTGGGTGAAATCTGACCTTTAGGCCCTTTTCAAATGGGTTTGCTGTGCATAGGGGATGGGTGGGCGATGGGTGGGGGTATGTTCCCATGGACCTCCATCCACCTCCACCCATCTCCACTCATGGAGCCTTGGGCATTGGCGCCCGTTGTTCTATGTGTGGGTTATGGGTGGAGGTGGGTGGAGCACAGGAGGATGCACCCGCCCCCACCTCCCACAGCATTCCCAGAAATGCCCACCCATCCCCCACACTCCCCATGGCATTCACATGGGCATCCGTGTGAAAACGGCCTTAGTAACACCTCTGCAATTACCTCCCCAGTGCAGTTACATGGGTGTATGTATGCCAGCGGTTATATCTACCTCACTTTTTCTCACTAATTTATTTATTATTAACATTTATATGCCACCCCTTCCTGCTAAAAGCATCTCAGGGCAGCTGACAACATTTTAAAATACATATCAAAATAGATAACAAACTAAAATAGAATACAATTAAAACAACCTACAATCCCCAAATTAAAACAATTCATACACAAACCCGCCCTAATCCAACCGACCCACCCCGTCTCCCTCGGTGAAGATCTGGCAGAACAGCCAGGTTTTACATTGTCTATGGAAAGAGGGGAGGTCGGTGGTCAAGTGGACCTCCAATGGGAGGGAGTTCCACAGCCATGGCGCAGCCACAGAAAATGCCCTCCTCATGGTTGACACCTGGGAAACCTGGGAGACTTCGAGGAGGGCGCCCCCAGCCAACCGCAGGGGCCGATCCAGGACCCAGAAGGCGAGGCGGTCCTACAGGTAGGTGGGCCCAGGCCAGTTAGGGATTTAAAGGTCAACACCAACCCCTTGAATTGGGCCCAGAAGACTATCAGCAGTCAGTGCAGTGAGCCAAGCACTGGTGTAATGTGCTTGCATTGGCCCGTCCCCTGTAGGAGACGGGCCACCGCATTCTGCACCAGCTGTAGTCTCTCAACCAGCACCAAGGGTAGCCCCTCATAGAGTGTGTTACAGTAGTCCAGTCTTGAGGTAATAAAAGCATGGCCAGGTCCGAATCTGAAACATACAGCCTAAGCTGACGTACCAGATCTAACTGGTGGAATGCCCCCTTCACCACAGCCACCACCTGGACATCCAGGTGGAGCTACACATCTAGGAGCACCCCCAGACTCCGAACCTGAGAAACCAGGGGAGGACGAACCCCATCGCTCTCCAGGCTTTCCCCACAACCATCACCTCCATCTTGTCAGAATTTAACTTCAGGTGGCTCGCCCTCATCCAATCCCCCACAGCTGACAAACACCGGGTAAGCACTGAGACTGCCGGACCTCAGGGCTGGCCTTAGTGTAAGCGGGGACCAGGGCAGGGAAAAATGCAGGGCCCCTAACTTCTGCTGGCGGATTTCCTGTGGCCAGAGGGCCTAGGGGCGCTCCCTGGACTGGGCGTGGCATGCTACCTGAGCCTGGACTCGGGGATGGGTGGAGGGGCACTCCCCTCTGCCCATCCCCAAGCCTGAGTAGCCATTTGGATCACTTACCTGATCTGCTGCCACCGCCGCCACCTAACTTCAGGTGAGACGGGCACCGTGGCAGCAAATTAAATCTGCTACCACACTGCCTGCCACCACCGGAAGTTCTTCTGCCCCCTTCCCCCACTGCCTGCCACAGTCTCGGCCAGGGGAAATGAGGGAGAGAGAGGCAGAGGCCCCGTCTCTCCCTCACTCCGTGGGTGCCCCCCTGCCTGTCAGTCTCTCGGCCTCATTTCCCCTGACTGAGACTATGACAAGCAGTGGAGGGGGGGCACAGAGTGTGGGTGAGGTGAGGTCTCTGCCTCTCCCTCACTTCTGCTGGCCCCCTCTGCTGCCTGTCAGTCGGAGTCAGCCGGAGCCCCCGTGCTCAGGCTCCCCAGCTCCAGGCCACTGTCAGGCTGGGAGCTGGGGACCCCGAGTGCAGGGGGCCCCCAGGAGCAGGGCCTGGGACAGCTGCCCCGAGCAGCCCCATGGTAGGGCTGGCCCTGCCAGCCCTGGGTCTAATGAAAATGAGAGACAGATCATGTGATTAAGGCCCTTTTCAGATGAGACTTCCCCCCCCATACCCACATGTGGGAATGGGTGGGGGGTGCCCATGTGACTGCTGTGGGTGGTGGGTGAGGGTGTGTGCATGCTCCTGTGCTCCACCCATCTCCACCCATCACCCATGCACGGAGCCATCGGCCAAAATGGTGATGGCTCTGTGCGTGAAGGTGGGTGGAGATGGGTGTGTCCCTGTGTGGTGGCTGCCCACACACAGCACACCTGCCGTGGTGCACACCCATCCCCACACCCACCATGGCCCATTTGAAAAGAACTTAAGGTTGGAACAATTTTAATTTATTGGGGTCCCAGTTCTGCAATGTACTGAGTGAGCACCTTTTGAAAGATGTTGAATGGTCCTGATTTTCAATGAGTTTAGTGGATGTTGAGGATGCTCAATGCCTTCAGTTAGCAGCCTTCCAAGTTTGGGCCCATAATGTCATTCATCTTTTCACAGCAGCAGAGATGTATTTCTATATTATTATTATTTTATTTATATAGCGTAAGCAGTGTGCCTGGCACTGTACAATCAATAGCTATAAACAGGTCCCTAACGTAAGGGGCTTACAATCTAAAGGTGTTTTCTAACATGACGATGGCACAATTTAACCCGCTTTAACATGGGTTAAACTGGGTGCCACCGTCATGTTAGAAAGTGTCCATCAGATGTTGGTACAGACTGGCTCCCGACTGTGGGGGGAGGGGCTAGCCCAAGCCATCATTTGGGCAAATCCCCAAGTCACAGCCTGGGCTAAGCCGCAACACAGTTGGGAAACAGCCACTGGACATGGAGTAAAGTGGGCTATCACGTCTGATAGCCCACTTTACTTACTACAGTCTAGAGTAGCAGCCGGGGCTGGGCACCATGGCAGCCATCATTGGCCACCATGGCCACCCATCAGTCAGGGAGCAACGGGGGGAGCCATTCTGCAGTGTGGGGGGCAGGGCCAGCCAAACGCACACCCATGCCCTCCCCGACTCAGCTGCCATCACCTCTGTTCGGTGTCTGGGCCAATTCCCAGTCAGAGGGACAGTTCTTGCCATAGCCTGGAGAAGTCCATGGCAGTGACAGGAGACGTCCTGTTACAAAACATCCTAAGAGATACAAGGGAGAGGTGAGCATCAGGCGAGACAAGGGTACATTCATGAGGTTGAGAAGTTGCAGGTGTACATGTTTAACTTAGTTAAAGGGAAGTGATTCTGAGTGAGGGGGCAAGGGGATGCAATTTCACTCATCACGAGCTAGGGAAAGCCTGGTCGAAGAGGTAGGTTTTCAGGCAGGATTTGAAATTTAGGAGAGAGGGAGCAGAACAAATTTATCCAGGAAGGGAGTTCCAGGCATGGGGGGCAGCAAGAGAGAAGGGGTGAAGATGTGTAGAGGAGCAAGGGAGTTGCGGGCGAGGGTGGGGGCGGAGGAGGAGTGAAGCTCTTGGGCAGCAGTGCGGCAGAATACAAGAGTGGAGAAATATGGGGGAACAAGGCCATGAAGAGTGTTGAAGTTGAAGACCAGGAGCTTGTGCTGAATGTCTTCACACAGTGGGAGCCAGCGTATGGCAGAGAGGCGGGACTGGAGATGGTCAAAGCGACAGGCAAGGTGGATGACTTTGGCAGCAGAGAATTGGACGGAGATGGGGGGTCAGTTAAGAGCAGGAGAGACCAGTAAGGAGGAAGTTACAGTAGTCAAGGTTGTAAAAAGTTTTAGAAGCTCTTAAAGAGTGCAGTGTTACCCCATGGTATTTGGTTCTTAAGTCCCAACATCAAACTGCATATTATTTGTCATTACTCTCAAATTTCACAATACGGAAAGCTTTAACATTATTGCGGTTTCAGCAGATGCCTGCTACCATTTTAGAGGGTAGATATAACAAAATTGCATATGAACTGCAATTTTGTTTTTATGGTAGTACTAACCGGTTAGAAAATCTGACACATTACTTGTTTGACTGCCCCTCCTCTAGGGAGGTGAGGGAAAAAAATTTGGGCCCCATAATGAGGAATAAATCCTCGCAGGATGGTAGATCCAAGCTGATGTTCTTACTGGCCAATCCTCAATATAGCAAGATAAGTAAAGTTGCTACTTATGCCCATGCTTTAATGGTTCACCGAAGGCGTAAGATAGCTGATCTTCACAAAAAGGTTTTAACTGATGTTGATTGTATGATATTGCTAGGGCCAATGGCCAAGTCAATAAAATTATAATGACGATGATGAGTAGTCAAAGTGAGAGATGACCAGAGCATAGATTAGAGTTTTTGCAGTGGCCACAGTAAGGCCGGGTTATATACAGAGTGAAGCAACAAGATTTGGCAATAACCTGGGTCTGAGACATAAAGGAGAGGGAGGAGTCAAAGATGAATCCTAGGCTATGTGCTTGAGGGACAGGCTGGATGGTGACACCCTCGCCTCAATAGAAATTGAGAGAGAAGTAGGAGGGGAATGTTTTGGGGAGGAGTTGAGGAGTTCGGTCTTGGCCAAATTAAGCTTGGGTTGGCCATGTGACATCCAGACAGGGATGTTGGAGAGACAGTCAGCAATATGAGACTGGATGGAGGGGGAGAGTGCAGGAGTGGAGAGAGAGAGAGTTGTGTGTCATCAGCATACAGGTGATACTCGAAGCCATGAGATTTGATCAGTTTATCCAGAGAATGAGTGTAAAGAGAGAAGAGGGCCCAGGACAGAGACTTGGGGAACTCCCACAGAATATCTGAAAACATGTGCAAAGCCTACCTGTTGTTAATAATTTTTAAAAATAAAATACTGCATATTAAATATGATGGGCGGAGGTGCACAGCATTGACAGTATCAGTCAGTGTAAACTTTCCTAATGTGCTTCAGTCCCACATCCCTGGGTCGGAAAAGTGGAGTAATTTTGGTTAGTATGTTGGTGGTTGGTCTTCCCATGAGATACTGTCCCTGACATCCATTAGGAATGTCCATACTCCAGTGATCGAGGACTTCCCTGATTAGCCAGTTCCAACCTGCATGTCCATATAAGGCTGCCACAGGAAGCAGGAAGTGTATCAGCAATGGGAGCCTAGGACATTCTAGAGAGAACTTGCTGCACACCCTGCTTCCAGTCCTCCTGCCACTGTGTGTCAGGGGCGGCCCCGGTGGGGATGCGGGTCCTGGGACGCTGTCTCACCTTTGTCTTCCCCCTTGGGGGTTCCATCGGGCGCGGCAGCACCAGATGCGGGGCCCACTGCGGCGCCGGGGATTTCCCCCCCCCCGTGCGCCAGAACCCCGTGGCAACAGCTGATCCACAGAGGGCGGAGGGCGGGCCTAGTCAGAAGGTGGGGGAGACCACGACCCACAGACGTCGTTCAGCACGCCTCCAGGTGCATGCAGGGGGCAGGACCGCAGATAGAAAACCCAGTGCCACACTTCAGTCGGCGCTGGTGATTGATGTGGAGAGACCGGCTGCAAGTGAGCTAAGTGACTGAGAGACTTGTGCGAGAGACCCTAGAATGAAAGCATAGGATTGAGCGAGTGTTGGAACCTTTCCCCCTTGGACCCTTCATGTGAGTGTGGGTGCATGTAGAATTCCTTCCTTGGGATCCCTTCCCCTGCCTCCCTGTGAGAATCTTTCAGTTCCGTCCCCCTGTGCCTGGGTCCCCCCTCTCTGGTTTTCCCCACTCGTGGTGCACTGTTGTTCCTCCCCCTTCAGGTGTGGGTTACCAGTGGTGTGTGCCTGGCAATTGGCCCGAGGCTCCCTGAATTGCTTGGCGCCCTATGATGATAAGGATCTTGCCTCTGTGAGGCTTATTGATCCACCTAAAATCCTGACAGGCATTTATCCCTCGATAGAACCATCCAAGCAAGAGCTTGGGTGTGTGATTGGTAATGGGTGGGAGAGATCGGAGCTCTTGAAGACTGGGCTCCAGGCCCCCTTGTCTGTGTCCCCTCACCCCTATAGCGGATTCCCTTTTCCAGGATCCCCTACTCCCATAACACTGTGCTGCTAATCCTCTCTGGCTCTCAGTCTCCTCCTCTGTCACGCTCCTATGCAGCTTAAATTCTACTTCCAGACACCGCGCTGCTGTGCTTGACTATCTGGATTTAACCTGTCATTGTACCCTAGCATCTACTCTGCAATTTGGTTTCGTTTCTAGTTTCAACTCCATGGTTTTTGTCTTGGCCTATTTACTGAGATATGATCCTTTCCAACCTCTTGCTTTGGGTGTTAGCTCCTGCCTGCCCACTTTGGCTCAGACCAGGTCCTGAAAGTACATCCCCAAAACCTGTGAATGGACATATCTACAGGATTCTCCCTACCAAATGTTTATGGCTATACTTGGAGAGACCCTGTGAGGGATTGGGTTTAGGACACAGAAGGACTCGCACGGAGGTTCACGTGGGTTAAAGAAAGATGCCCTCAGGATCATAGTTGGCCGTGACCCGAGCCCAGGTTGAGCCTACAGCCTAGATCATCACCGGGCCCAGCAACCTTCCATGCTGCACCGGGTGAATGCTTTCATATGTCTCATACAGGTGGGGAAGGGTACAGGGAGGACACTCAAGACGAGAATCCCTAGGGCAGGGTGCACACACAGGCAGGGGAATAAGAACATAAGAAGTGCCATACTGGGTCAGACTAGGGATGTGCGAAGGTGGTTCGGATGTTCAGAGTTCGGGCTGAACTCGGCCTGTTCGGATGACCGAACCGAACTGAACGTCCGAGCTGAACGTTCGAACGGCTGAACAGTTTGGAAAAGTTCAGATGAGTTCAGATGAGTTCGGGGATGGGAAAAACGTGACTTTGGGTGGGAAAAATGTGTCCGAGGCAGCTGAGGAAGAGACTTCCTGGCACCAGGGGTGGAGTTCAGGGGTGGTTTCAGGGCCAAATGATGCCGATAAAAAATAAATAAATCGATTTTGGTATCGGCATCAATAGCGTTATTTTTGGATGTTTGGCCAAATTCGGCCCAACCGAACTCCGCCAAACAGAACAACCGAACCTGAACTCGGGTTTTGAACTGAACGTCCAAATGTCTGAACCGCATTCTGTTCGCACATTTCTAGGTCAGACCAACGGTCCATCGAGCCCAGCATCCTGTCTCTGACAGTGGCCAGTCATGGGGTCCTGGGAGAAGCACCCAACAGGTCACCATGCTATCCATTCCCTCTGGGCCATCCCCAGGCTCCTGACAGTAAAGGGTTTTGTTCCCCAATCCTATCTGGCTAATAGCTGCTAATGGAACTATCTTTCAGAAACTTGTCCAAGCCTCTTTTAAACTCATCTATACTGCTGGCCTTAACCACCTCCCCTGGCAGTAAATTCCACAATTTAATTTTAAGCTGAGTGAAAAAATACTTTCTTTTGTCTATTTTTATTCTGCCACCTGTGAGTTTCATGGAGTGTCCCCTAGTTTTAGTACTAGTTGAGAGGGTAAATAACCGTTCCCTGTTTACAAGTTCCACACCACTCATAATTTTCTAGACCTCTATCATATCTCCTCTCAGCCGTCTCTTTTCCAAGCTGAAGAGCTCCAACCTATCAAGCCGCTCCTCATACAGGTGCTGTTCTGTACCCTGGATCATTTTTGTTGCCTTTCTCTGTACCTTTTCTAGTTCTACTATGTCTTTTTTGAGATGGGGCAACCAAAACTGCACATGATATTCAAGGTGCGGTCCCACCATTGCTTTGTATAGAGGCATTATGACATCCTCAGTTTAATTATTAATTAAGAAGAAGGCTCTGTTCTTGGCCCTCTCCTCTTCTCGATCTATACCTCATCCTTAGGCAAACTCATTGACTCCCATGACTTCCAATACCACCTCTATGCTGATGACACTCAACTCTATCTCTCTACTCCCTCTCTCTCTCCCTCTGTTCAAGCTCGTCTCATCAACTGTCTCTCTGACATCTCT
>QEPC01012026.1:1392688-1411624 GCA_003113815.1 Sphenodon punctatus | reverse complement strand
GTTTAGTCCTCCGGCTACCTTTTTAAACTTGTGGGATGCATGTAATCTGGGCTTCCAAGATGGTGCTTTTCAACAGCCTCCATGCCTCTTGCAAACATGTAGTCCTTTCAACTGTGCCTTTTAGTTTAGAATGTCAGGGACGGAAGAGGTCTTACCACTGCCATGCCACCCACGCATGCTTACCTTCTCTCCTTGCACTCTCCTTGCTTACCCACACTCACCTCCCACTTGCTCTCACCATGCGCTCGCACCGACTCACACTCCTGAGGATTAGTGGGGGCAATTCTCTCAGTCAGAGCACTGATTACCAGTGCCGAGGGGAGCAGGGCCACTGCGTTTATGCAGTTGACCCCACCCCCTGCCGAAGCGCCTGCTGCCGCAAGTGCTCTGAGCATCGCAGCGCTACTGCACTACTGTGCATGTGTCACTCTGTTCCTGCCCGCTCTCAGCTGTTCCCTCTTCCCCTGTACCAGAGCCACACCATGGCGGCGGCGCGCCTTTGGGGGGGAAGTAGCATTGCTTGTTCCTCAATCTTAGAGGCCTCCTGTCGAGCGGGGCACCTCCTCCACCACCTCCCATGGACTCGGGATCACCAGTGCAGTCCCCTTCACCCTCGACACAGGTGCCAATGATGCATGACAGGCCCTTTGAGGGTCTAAAGGGAAGGGCCTAATTTGTGGTGAAATTTGCCAGGGCTAAGCCCTGGAAATTAAGTTCAAAGTGGGGACAGAGTCTTCGGATCCCACTGTCTGACCGGGAGTAAAGTGGGATTTTATGTCACCCTGGTCTGGAGTGGCCAGGGGACTGGGCTATCATTGGCTGCCATGGCCACCTGTCATGGAGGGGGGCAGGCTGCTGACTAAAGCATTGGGGTGGGGCTAGGTGGAAACACATCTACCCAGCTCCCTGCCCTCCATCGTGTTAGTTCAGGGACCTGCCTGGATGCCAGCTATGGTGGCATTCCCACTGCAGAAGGGATATGCTTTGGCACCATCACATATGTAAACCCCCAGTGACAGGTTTGGGCCCTGTCAATTCATTTTATTTTATTTTTTACAAATTAAGCACTCTTTAAGGGTCTCTCATTCTCTGTTCTCTTCCTATCTCAGACAATTATTTGTGGGCATTGGGCAAGTCATTTACAAAAGACGTATAAAAGCAAAATAATGCCTAAGATCCTAAATCCCACAGATTTCCAATGGAATTCAGATGCCTAATTTTCTAACTCGCTAAGAGCTACTTTTAACCTTTGAAAATCTACAGCTGCAGTAATGTTCAGTCATTTATGTAATGTGCTTTGAGACCTTCCAATGATAACTGCTATATAGATAAAAGGCAGTGGCAGTTTCTCCCCCCAGGAAGTTTGGGGCACTGCCCCCCTAGAGCCATGGGGGACCCTCGCCATGCCGTCCCTACTTTAAAACAAAAAATCCGTGCCGCCGCTTCTGACAGCAGCAGCAGCCTCTGACTTCTGCTTCAGAGGCTGCTGCTGCTGTCAGTCACAGTGATCTATCTCCCTTCTGGGACCCACTCTCAGAGCCGCTCTGAGAGCGGGTCCCAGAAGGGACAAAAAGGCTGAGCTGCTCAGCTGCCCAAACCGCGTTTTCTATTGAAAAGGCGACTTGGGCAGCTGAGCCCCTCAGTCCACAGCACGCATAAGATGTGCTGTGGAGGGAGGGGCTATCCTTTTCCATTGCACCTAATGGGCATAATGAAACCTCTCGCCTGGGCACTTGATGCAAGCGCCCAGGCGAGAAGCTTTGGGCCGGGCAACTGAGGCAGGGACCAGTGCGCATGCGTGCTGCTCCCTGCCTCAGATGCACATGAAGTTAGGGACAAGGCTGGCAGCACACTGTTGTGCTCTCCCGGCCTCTCAACAGTGCGCCACCAGCCTCAGCTGCTTCCCTGCTGCTGCCGCTCTCCCCCACCCCCCATATGCCACTCAGAGCGGCCGGGGGGGGGAGGGAGGAGCGGCAAGGCAGGGACCTTTTTTTAAAAAAGCTTTTTAAATTGCCCGCGTGTCCTGGCTCCGGAGGAGCAGGACACACGGGCAATTTAAAACAAGATAACAGTCCCCCCCTCCACCTCTGCCTGCACCACCGGGGACCACCGGAGCAGCAGCCAGGTAAGTGATCTCTCCCCTCACCCTGCTCCCACCCTCCCCCCACCCCCAGAGGGTCCCCCCACCCCTGATATAAGGTACTATTAATCATAAATCAGGGATCAGGGTCCCATTGATGGCAATGGGGAAAATGCAGTGAACATAGATCCTGAAGCATACTTAGTGAGTATAATAATAAAAAATGCAAATTTTTTTTTTTTCCTAACTTTCTTCAAGAATGTATTATCATGATTTGCAAAGAAAGGGATTGCCATCATGAATTGATTGATATTAATTATACAGGTGATTAAACTGTACCATTCAAATACCAACAATTTAAAAAAAAACATTGCTATTGATTTTATTTTATTTGTTTAAATCTGACTTCAGTAGCTCATAAGGGGCAAAGCAGTCTTATAATAATTTTTATTAATGCGTGACCAAAGCCTTTGCATAGTGAACAAATAAAAAAACAAATAAGACAAAACAAAACACACAGAATCAGCAATGCACAGGACAAGCAGCACAGACCATAAGGTATAGGTCTAGTACCTTGATAGTATTACAAACATCAAAGCAAAATATTATTATTATTATTATTGCCTCAATAGGACAAATAATACCACATCACCACCAGATTGGGCAGCTTAGCCAACAGGCTGAAATTTCAAAAACCTATCCCTGTTCACAAAGGCTTGGACAAAAAAGGCTGACACATCATGGGAAAGTTGCTGGTTTGAGCCCAAAAGAAATATGCATAAGAGCTCATGCTGCGTCCTACCAGGAAACCTTGCCAAATGAGACTGAAGAAATTGTTCACGGGGCAGCCTGTAAAGTTGACATGAGAACAGAATATGAGTTACTGACTCAACTTCCTCATGTTCAAAGGAACATAACCTGGATCCAAAAGGGACACCCAAATAGTGCCCTTCAAGTAATCGAGTCGGGAGCATGTTTACACGGGCACAAAAAACCAAAAACAACCTCCTACCAGAATATAGGGAGGACAAGTAAGGGGCCATTACACCTGGTTTAGGAACAACAAATTTAAAGTGGGCTAAGGAGGCAAAAGTATCCACTGCAGCACGATCCTCTTGAAACCCAATGTCCTTTATCCTAGTACGCACTTCCCTCCTAGCCCTACTAAGCTGCATACTCTGCAAATGGTCACTGGAAAGTCCCCAGCCAGCCACTTGGGAAGAGACCCTCTTCAGCCACGGGCAAATGAAGGAGTCCCAGGGTATAAAACCCCAAAGTCCTGAGGCCTCACCCCAATAAAGGCGAAGCCACAAATGGACCGCCTGGATCTAGACCGCCTTATCCTAGGCGAGCTGGCCCAATTCTATCCTAATGGCAGCTGAAGGAGTCCCATTGGGAGCACGTAACAGCAGTCTAAAGGCCCTAGCTTGGAAAATGTTAAGTACAGCTGAGGCATCAATAGCCCAGAGCGCCCCTGCATAGAAAAGTTGGGAACGAGCTTTAACATTGAGAATCCTAATTGCACTAACTAGACTACCGTGCCCCTTCTTTCGGAAAAAATGGGAGAAGGCCGCTACTGTGCCCTTAGCTTTGTTGAGGGTCAGATCCTGATGGAGGGACCAACTAAGAGAGGAATGAAACACCAAGCCAAGATACTTATAAGACTGTACTTCGGCAATAGAATGCCCACCTACCTTCCACTGATAGACCTTTCTCTGCCTCCCAAAAACCATAACTTTGGTTTTCTTATAATTGATCACTAATTTATTGATATGGCAATAGGCTGCTAATTCGGCCAATTGCCTATCCAGTCCAACCTTAGTTTGCGACAGGATGACCACGTCATCTGCATAGAACAGACATCCTATCACATGCAAGACCAACTTGGGAGGAAAAAACTCCGAACCTGCCATCCTGGGGATTAAATCGTTCAAAAACAGATTGAACAATGAGGGTGCCAGGATGCAGCCCTGCCTAGCACCTGAAAAAATCGGGAGCCAATGGGTCAAGTGGCCCTGATCGGTAAATCTAACAGCCAGACTAGAATTGGAATGAAGTAAACGTAAAAGAATAAGTAATCTTTTGTCTATAGACAGGTTCTCCAGCTTGGCCCAAAGCAGTTCCCTGTCTACAGAATCAAAGGCAGCCTTCAAGTCGATGAAGGTGCAAAACAGCCGGGCATTTGCATGAACATATTTCCTGACCAGGTGGTACAGAACTAAACAATGATCCAACATTGACCTATCTGCCTGGAACCCAGGGGATAGAGAGGGGGAGAGGCCTTCTGTCAGATCTTCTGGCAGGGGCTTCCACTGAGCAAAGTAGTCTCTCTGAGGAATCTCAACCATGTGCCCCTGGCGAAGGGGAGGGCCTTTTGGCCCCCATGTCCAGTGCCTCAGGTAGCCCCTTGCTACCAAATTTAGTCACAGTCTCCCCTCTCCAGCGGATATTTCCCCCACGGACGACCAGGTTACAGGGGCTGAGGGAGAGCCAAATTTAAGCTGAGCTTCTCCACATCACTTTCAGGTGTTGGGACAGCTGGCCCCCCTCAGACTCTGTGCCTGGAACATTGCAGAATGGAATGCCCGAGTCTCTGAGGACCCATTTCTTACATTGCTCAGAGAGTATAATATTCTCTGTCTTTCTGAGACTTGGTATAAGGAACCAATTGAGCTGGAAGGTTTTTTTTCCTTCTGTGTTCCAGCCGTGTCTCATTCCACCTATGGACATCCCTGTGGGGGCATAGCATGTTTGATTTCCGACAGACTAACGTTTCAACTGGTAAGGGTTATGTCATTGCCACCCATTGCCATAGCAGTAATAGGGACTTTTGGGCAGAAGCTTTTGTACTGATTGCCGTTTATATCCCCCCTGCCAGTGCTGCTAGTTATCATCCTGAGTCTTGGACTCGTTTGGATAACTTTATACAGGCCCTACAGACCCAATATCCCCTGGCCTTTTTCATTCTGGCAGGGGATCTAAATGCCCAGTTAGGCTCAAACATCAACTCACTCAGAGAACATAGCCCTTTGGTTAGCTCACTGGGTCTGGGGACCTTTAGTCGTAGCTCTAAGGATGACATTATAAATGCATCAGGGATTAAATGGGCAAATTTGCTTGCTTATAATAATCTACAAGTTTTAAATGGGACAGCTCCTGGGGATTTGGAAGGGGAATTCACGTTTGTTTCCCATCAGGGGAAAAGTGTGGTGGACTACGTAGTAGTATCACCAAATTTGATCCCCTACGTATCTAAATTCTTAGTGGGGCAGGATATTTATAGCGATCACTTTCCTCTCCTACTGACAGTAAATCAGGTTCTATATGATACTATAAAGCCTCCTGGGGAGTTTGCTCATGAGGACTGTATTAGGTTTGCCAGACAACCTTGGTCTGCCACACTTAGTCAAGTAATGGGGATAGTATTAAATTCGTCAGGCTGTCTGGCTGTTAGGAATGCGATTGTCTTCCCTGGTTCTCAGATAGATATAACCGGGGAATATGGTAGGCTGGTTTCCCTTTTGAGTCCCTCACTAACTCGATCTTTGGACCAGGTTGGGAGGGTAGGAGTCAGCTCTGGGGCTCCCTGGTACGATCAAGAATGTACGCAGTTGAAGGCCAGATTGATGGAAATGTATAACTCATATCGACAGGGGTTGGTCCCAGGGTTCCCAGCTTCCTTTCTTGCCCTAAAAAAGCAGTATCACCAGCTGATCAGATTAAAGAAGACTGCATATAACATCAAGGTGTGGGATTCCCTTTTAAAATACTCTTGGGCTAATGACTCTAGGGGCTTCTGGAAGATAGTTAATGGTAATTTGGGCCAAAGGCGCAATTTCTGGCCCATATCAATCCCTAGAGGGAAATGGGAACTCCATTTCCGAGTGCTTTTCCCAGTTCTGGAACCCACTTTAATAGAACCTTCAGTGTTACAGGATCTTCCTCCTTGGCCTCCGGTCGAGGAAGCTGAAGTGGTCTTACTTAACAAGGCTGGTAAGGCTCCTGGGTTCGATTGTATCCCAGCAGAACTGATCAAAGGCCATCTTGATTGGTGGATACCCCTTTTGACCTCCCTGTTTACTCATCTGGATGCAACAGGTGCTTTTCCCCGCAGATTGGGGTACGGCTGTAGTTGTGCCTATTTTTAAGGGGGGCTCTAGGACGGATCCTGGTGTCATGGCTAAGCTCTATGCTAAGCATCTTTTATTAGTCCTTAATAACTGGCTCTCGGAGGCAGAAGTTTTGCATGTGGAGCAGGCAAAGCAGGCTTGGATCATCAAGTCCCATGAAAATATTAGTGTGAAGTACAACTTTCCCCCTAAGATAGTATAGGACCTTACTGCCAGATCCAGGGAAGTTGGGGCTCCATGCAAAAGGATGATATAGACTCTCTCCTTGCATAGGAATGTTTGCACCCATTAGAAAAAGGAAACGTGGTCATAATGTATTTTGGATGTTCACTTATTCATAACATCTCCTCCAGTGGTTGGAGCTCACTGCACTGAAGGCGCAGTGGGCATGTACATTATACACGTTATTGTTTCCAACTTATTCATAGGCCCCATATGTTGGAGGCCCCCTGCTGAATTGTTGTGGACCCTATGCAGGCCAGGACTCCTCCCATTTGAGTCTATGTGGGGCCATATTTTGCGCCAGCACTTCTCACACTCTTGTCATTTCAAGTTTATTCCTAGACCCCCATGTACTTGGGGTCCCACATGCCTGGAACTCCCTCCCTGCCCTCATCCACCTTGCCCCCACCCTCCACACTTTCAAGTCCCTCCTCAAAACCCACCTCTTCTGCTCCGCCCTTCCTAACTCCTGCTAATCATCCCCACCCAGGATTATCCCCCACCTGCTATCTGTAAACTCCCAATTTACTGTAACCAAGCCAAGAACGTGCACCTGAGTTCTCACATCCTCATGAATGTCACATCCCTTGTCTCTCCTTCTGTTCCCCCTTCCCTGTCTCCTCTCCCCCCCTCCCCCCGGTTTTTAGATTGTAAGCTCTTGGGCAGGGACCGTGTCTATCTTATTTTTTGTAAAGCACCAGGTACATCACTGGCGCTATATAAATGCGTATAATAATAATAATAATAATAATAATAATAATTAATAATTAATTAATGTTGTCTTAAGTTTAAGAATGAGACATGAATTTGTAGGAAATTCAAACCAAAACTTTCCCGACATTCATGAAGCTTGGATCTGGGTTTTTTGATGTGGTCCATTATGCCTATACAGGTAAACTACTCAGATGTTGTTCAGATTGGGATTTTAGAACTGAACCCACCTCTCTGTGAGATTTAATTAAACCAAGAAGAAGCAGTATTAGAGAAATTCTCTCTCTCTTATCTATGTATGTGTGGTGGAGAAAAACAAACAGAGACAAGGGGCAGGGAAGTGGAAGCAGACAGGATACAACCAACATGTTGGCCTGACCCCCTCTCTCTAGCCTCTCTGTGTGAGGCTGAGAAGTTGGTGGCAAGATAACAATGATTCTGTTTAAAATATTCATGTTGAATTATTCATTACATTTTAATAGGGTGTAATCATATGCAACAGGTGTTTTTCCTCTAGCTTGTTGAATTGCAGTATAACTAGCTCCCAGTTATTGGCCTGAGGGAAAGAAGCAGTAGAACAAATCAGCCTTATTTTAAATTAATTACTGCAATGCTACAGTGACTGTCACTAGTAGTTTGGCTTCTTTTGTGTCAGCGTTCAGTACGCGTACAAATAAGGACTCTGCAACTGAGAAAAGAAATACAACATAGCAATCAGCTTTGTGAAAACTTGTAGATTTATAAAGAAGAATTCCAATGGCAGGGTTATGTCTGTTTAAAAACGTTAGAATATAGAGGCTTTTTTGAACACTAATGAATTGCTTGCTCATTTATTGAAGCTTATTTTAATTTTGCTCTAAAGAATTATTACAACTGGAATATGCAATTTTGGACTTCATTTTGTAGCTTTTATATGAGGCATTTGAACAAGATTCATGCTTCACAGGACTTCTTAACTTAACTTTTCTTTCAGCTACGAAAAGGAAATGATGACATTTTTCTTCACACTCTTTATTGCTCTTGCATTTCCATTGTAGAACAAAAGATCTTAATAAGATAGTGGTGCTATTCCAGTCAGATATAACCACATATTTGGAAATGTTTAATAAAAAATCAACAGGTAGCTGCAGACACAACTGCCAGTTTTTGTATACATGGGGTTTTATGCCAATTTGGGGAGTATGTAAGTTTTGTAGGCAAGAGGGGTGTGCATCAAGGACCCATGTTGTTTTTTGTTTTTGTTTTCATTATTCATTATTAAAAACTGTCATTTTCATTATTGTTATTAACGAAATTTCATTTTTCATTATCGGTGTCATTATTGGTATCAATTTCAAGCGATAATGAAGATTTTGTGTTTGGTATCGTTTCCATTGTGGGCTGCCACCAGTGGCAGAAGTGCCAGCAGACGCCTGCCCCAGGCTTCTAAGAAGTTGAACTCCTTCCTCCCTTTCTCATTATAATGCAGTAGTAATAATAAATGCACTATGAAAATATGAAAAATTACTAACGTGTATGTCTAACTTAAACCTACACCTAATAACCTTTAAAATTATGGAGTTAAGTAATTAGTTAATGCCTGGCAGGTGTTTATCGGCGTTAGAGTGTCTGTGTAAAAAGGGCCTGTCTAGGACTGCATTTTCACTGGACAAAATGCACAGTATTTGACTCTGGAAAAAACTCCGGGAGGCAAATGCCGTGCGTGTTTAGCCTGGTGGGAAAGCAAACCCATGCAGATTTGCCTTCGAACATGCAGAGGTTACAGAGCTGGAAAATCGTGCTCTGTAACCTCTGCATGTTCAGATGCAAAGCTGCTCAGGTTTGCTTTCCCACCAGACTAACATGTGCAGTATTTGCCTCCTGGAGTTTTTCGCAGAGGCAAAAGCTGCACATTTTGCCTAGTGAGAATGTGGTCTAGCTGCAGCATGCTGAACTCACATGCAGCTTCTCCAGCATTGCTAGCATACAGAATTGAACTCTCTCCCTAAGTCATGGCTGGATTAATTCAAGGACTTTGGGGGCTGCAGTCCAGAACTTTGGATTTTTACTACAGGCCCAATACTGCTTTTCCCCCAGGCTGGGGCCACTGTAAAGAGGTGCTCCGAAGAACCTTAATAGTCCGGGGGGCCCAACCAGTCCTATGACTAATAAAGAGTAGATTAACAGAAAAATCTATATAATGGAAATAATAAAATGGATTAATAGAAAACCAAATACCAATTTGCTCTGTTTTTACAGGTAATTCAACAAATAATTTAAGCTCAAAGTTGTTTGAAACTATATATATATATATATATATATAGTTTCAAACAACTTTGAGCTTAAATTATTTGTATATATATAGTTATATATATATATATATATATAGTTATATATATATATATATATAGTTTCAAACAACTTTGAGCTTAAATTATTTGTTGAATTACCTGTAAAAACAGAGCAAATTGGTATTTGGTTTTCTATTAATCCATTTTATTATTTCCATTATATAGATTTTTCTGTTAATCTACTCTTTATTAGTCATAGGACTGGTTGGGCCCCCCGGACTATTAAGGTTCTTCGGAGCACCTCTTTACAGTGGCCCCAGCCTGGGGGAAAAGCAGTATTGGGCCTGTAGTAAAAATCCAAAGTTCTGGACTGCAGCCCCCAAAGTCCTTGAATTAATCCAGCCATGACTTAGGGAGAGAGTTCAATTCTGTATGCTAGCAATGCTGGAGAAGCTGCATGTGAGTTCAGCATGCTGCAGCTAGACCACATTCTCACTAGGCAAAATGTGCAGCTTTTGCCTCTGCGAAAAACTCCAGGAGGCAAATACTGCACATGTTAGTCTGGTGGGAAAGCAAACCTGAGCAGCTTTGCATCTGAACATGCAGAGGTTACAGAGCACGATTTTCCAGCTCTGTAACCTCTGCATGTTCGAAGGCAAATCTGCATGGGTTTGCTTTCCCACCAGGCTAAACACGCACGGCATTTGCCTCCCGGAGTTTTTTCCAGAGTCAAATACTGTGCATTTTGTCCAGTGAAAATGCAGTCCTAGACAGGCCCTTTTTACACAGACACTCTAACGCCGATAAACACCTGCCAGGCATTAACTAATTACTTAACTCCATAATTTTAAAGGTTATTAGGTGTAGGTTTAAGTTAGACATACACGTTAGTAATTTTTCATATTTTCATAGTGCATTTATTATTACTACTGCATTATAATGAGAAAGGGAGGAAGGAGTTCAACTTCTTAGAAGCCTGGGGCAGGCGTCTGCTGGCACTTCTGCCACTGGTGGCAGCCCACAATGGAAACGATACCAAACACAAAATCTTCATTATCGCTTGAAATTGATACCAATAATGACACCGATAATGAAAAATGAAATTTCGTTAATAACAATAATGAAAATGACAGTTTTTAATAATGAATAATGAAAACAAAAACAAAAAACAACATGGGTCCTTGATGCACACCCCTCTTGCCTACAAAACTTACATACTCCCCAAATTGGCATAAAACCCCATGTATACAAAAACTGGCAGTTGTGTCTGCAGCTACCTGTTGATTTTTTATTAAACATTTCCAAATATGTGGTTATATCTGACTGGAATAGCACCACTATCTTATTAAGATCTTTTGTTCTACAATGGAAATGCAAGAGCAATAAAGAGTGTGAAGAAAAATGTCGTCATTTCCTTTTCGTAGCTGAAAGAAAAGTTAAGTTAAGAAGTCCTGTGAAGCATGAATCTTGTTCAAATGCCTCATATAAAAGCTACAAAATGAAGTCCAAAATTGCATATTCCAGTTGTAATAATTCTTTAGAGCAAAATTAAAATAAGCTTCAATAAATGAGCAAGCAATTCATTAGTGTTCAAAAAAGCCTCTATATTCTAACGTTTTTAAACAGACATAACCCTGCCATTGGAATTCTTCTTTATAAATCTACAAGTTTTCACAAAGCTGATTGCTATGTTGTATTTCTTTTCTCAGTTGCAGAGTCCTTATTTGTACGCGTACTGAACGCTGACACAAAAGAAGCCAAACTACTAGTGACAGTCACTGTAGCATTGCAGTAATTAATTTAAAATAAGGCTGATTTGTTCTACTGCTTCTTTCCCTCAGGCCAATAACTGGGAGCTAGTTATACTGCAATTCAACAAGCTAGAGGAAAAACACCTGTTGCATATGATTACACCCTATTAAAATGTAATGAATAATTCAACATGAATATTTTAAACAGAATCATTGTTATCTTGCCACCAACTTCTCAGCCTCACACAGAGAGGCTAGAGAGAGGGGGTCAGGCCAACATGTTGGTTGTATCCTGTCTGCTTCCACTTCCCTGCCCCTTGTCTCTGTTTGTTTTTCTCCACCACACATACATAGATAAGAGAGAGAGAATTTCTCTAATACTGCTTCTTCTTGGTTTAATTAAATCTCACAGAGAGGTGGGTTCAGTTCTAAAATCCCAATCTGAACAACATCTGAGTAGTTTACCTGTATAGGCATAATGGACCACATCAAAAAACCCAGATCCAAGCTTCATGAATGTCGGGAAAGTTTTGGTTTGAATTTCCTACAAATTCATGTCTCATTCTTAAACTTAAGACAACATTAATTAATTATTAATTATTATTATTATTATTATTATTATTATTATACGCATTTATATAGCGCCAGTGATGTACCTGGTGCTTTACAAAAAATAAGATAGACACGGTCCCTGCCCAAGAGCTTACAATCTAAAAACCGGGGGGAGGGGGGGAGAAGAGACAGGGAAGGGGGAACAGAAGGAGAGACAAGGGATGTGACATTCATGAGGATGTGAGAACTCAGGTGCACGTTCTTGGCTTGGTTACAGTAAATTGGGAGTTTACAGATAGCAGGTGGGGGATAATCCTGGGTGGGGATGATTAGCAGGAGTTAGGAAGGGCGGAGCAGAAGAGGTGGGTTTTGAGGAGGGACTTGAAAGTGTGGAGGGTGGGGGCAAGGTGGATGAGGGCAGGGAGGGAGTTCCAGGCATGTGGGACCCCAAGTACATGGGGGTCTAGGAATAAACTTGAAATGACAAGAGTGTGAGAAGTGCTGGCGCAAAATATGGCCCCACATAGACTCAAATGGGAGGAGTCCTGGCCTGCATAGGGTCCACAACAATTCAGCAGGGGGCCTCCAACATATGGGGCCTATGAATAAGTTGGAAACAATAACGTGTATAATGTACATGCCCACTGCGCCTTCAGTGCAGTGAGCTCCAACCACTGGAGGAGATGTTATGAATAAGTGAACATCCAAAATACATTATGACCACGTTTCCTTTTTCTAATGGGTGCAAACATTCCTATGCAAGGAGAGAGTCTATATCATCCTTTTGCATGGAGCCCCAACTTCCCTGGATCTGGCAGTAAGGTCCTATACTATCTTAGGGGGAAAGTTGTACTTCACACTAATATTTTCATGGGACTTGATGATCCAAGCCTGCTTTGCCTGCTCCACATGCAAAACTTCTGCCTCCGAGAGCCAGTTATTAAGGACTAATAAAAGATGCTTAGCATAGAGCTTAGCCATGACACCAGGATCCGTCCTAGAGCCCCCCTTAAAAATAGGCACAACTACAGCCGTACCCCAATCTGCGGGGAAAAGCACCTGTTGCATCCAGATGAGTAAACAGGGAGGTCAAAAGGGGTATCCACCAATCAAGATGGCCTTTGATCAGTTCTGCTGGGATACAATCGAACCCAGGAGCCTTACCAGCCTTGTTAAGTAAGACCACTTCAGCTTCCTCGACCGGAGGCCAAGGAGGAAGATCCTGTAACACTGAAGGTTCTATTAAAGTGGGTTCCAGAACTGGGAAAAGCACTCGGAAATGGAGTTCCCATTTCCCTCTAGGGATTGATATGGGCCAGAAATTGCGCCTTTGGCCCAAATTACCATTAACTATCTTCCAGAAGCCCCTAGAGTCATTAGCCCAAGAGTATTTTAAAAGGGAATCCCACACCTTGATGTTATATGCAGTCTTCTTTAATCTGATCAGCTGGTGATACTGCTTTTTTAGGGCAAGAAAGGAAGCTGGGAACCCTGGGACCAACCCCTGTCGATATGAGTTATACATTTCCATCAATCTGGCCTTCAACTGCGTACATTCTTGATCGTACCAGGGAGCCCCAGAGCTGACTCCTACCCTCCCAACCTGGTCCAAAGATCGAGTTAGTGAGGGACTCAAAAGGGAAACCAGCCTACCATATTCCCCGGTTATATCTATCTGAGAACCAGGGAAGACAATCGCATTCCTAACAGCCAGACAGCCTGACGAATTTAATACTATCCCCATTACTTGACTAAGTGTGGCAGACCAAGGTTGTCTGGCAAACCTAATACAGTCCTCATGAGCAAACTCCCCAGGAGGCTTTATAGTATCATATAGAACCTGATTTACTGTCAGTAGGAGAGGAAAGTGATCGCTATAAATATCCTGCCCCACTAAGAATTTAGATACGTAGGGGATCAAATTTGGTGATACTACTACGTAGTCCACCACACTTTTCCCCTGATGGGAAACAAACGTGAATTCCCCTTCCAAATCCCCAGGAGCTGTCCCATTTAAAACTTGTAGATTATTATAAGCAAGCAAATTTGCCCATTTAATCCCTGATGCATTTATAATGTCATCCTTAGAGCTACGACTAAAGGTCCCCAGACCCAGTGAGCTAACCAAAGGGCTATGTTCTCTGAGTGAGTTGATGTTTGAGCCTAACTGGGCATTTAGATCCCCTGCCAGAATGAAAAAGGCCAGGGGATATTGGGTCTGTAGGGCCTGTATAAAGTTATCCAAACGAGTCCAAGACTCAGGATGATAACTAGCAGCACTGGCAGGGGGGATATAAACGGCAATCAGTACAAAAGCTTCTGCCCAAAAGTCCCTATTACTGCTATGGCAATGGGTGGCAATGACATAACCCTTACCAGTTGAAACGTTAGTCTGTCGGAAATCAAACATGCTATGCCCCCACAGGGATGTCCATAGGTGGAATGAGACACGGCTGGAACACAGAAGGAAAAAAAACCTTCCAGCTCAATTGGTTCCTTATACCAAGTCTCAGAAAGACAGAGAATATTATACTCTCTGAGCAATGTAAGAAATGGGTCCTCAGAGACTCGGGCATTCCATTCTGCAATGTTCCAGGCACAGAGTCTGAGGGGGGCCAGCTGTCCCAACACCTGAAAGTGATGTGGAGAAGCTCAGCTTAAATTTGGCTCTCCCTCAGCCCCTGTAACCTGGTCGTCCGTGGGGGAAATATCCGCTGGAGAGGGGAGACTGTGACTAAATTTGGTAGCAAGGGGCTACCTGAGGCACTGGACATGGGGGCCAAAAGGCCCTCCCCTTCGCCAGGGGCACATGGTTGAGATTCCTCAGAGAGACTACTTTGCTCAGTGGAAGCCCCTGCCAGAAGATCTGACAGAAGGCCTCTCCCCCTCTCTATCCCCTGGGTTCCAGGCAGATAGGTCAATGTTGGATCATTGTTTAGTTCTGTACCACCTGGTCAGGAAATATGTTCATGCAAATGCCCGGCTGTTTTGCACCTTCATCGACTTGAAGGCTGCCTTTGATTCTGTAGACAGGGAACTGNTTTCAAGTCTCTGTTCCAGGCTGGTGACTCTCTCTGCCATGCCATCAAATTTTTTATTAAGACAATCCACTACTGAGGTGACTTTCTGTATATTTTCATTTAAGAGACCCCATTGCTTTCTAGAATCAGCGTGCTTTGAATTAATTGTGTCCATCAAGTTTGCAAACTGTGCTGTGAGGTCTCTTTGCTCTCCATGTTCTAACCCACGTGCCTCCACCATACTGTCTGCCCGAGGTAGCTCCGCGTCCCCTCCCCCACCTCTTTCACTTCTTCACAGTTTTTCTCTGCTTTCCGTCCCTCTCAGCCCTTTATTTGTGGGTCCTTGGGGGGTGGGGGGGGTTCTTCTTTATATTTTTCCCCATTGAGGGGATCAATACAACGTTTTTACCTTTTATTTTATGCAAAATCGTGCTGGGCCATCTGGAGCATCTTGCTGAAGTGGCTACTGCTCATGCATGCCCAGATGCCCCCCCCCCCCCAATATAGATATTTTTGAAAAAGAAAAAAAGTTTTTATCAAACTACAAAGGAACAGACTCTGGAATATTTGTTAATTTCAGTTAAAGAAGATGTCTTAAAAATAAATAAATTACAAACCTCCTCCCAGGGCCGGCCTTAGAAATTGCGGGGCCCTGGGCGAACACAAAATGCGGGGGCCCCTCAGCTCCATGCGCTTTCCACAGCCCACCCACTTTCCCATGGCTCCTCCCACTTTCCTTGTCTCCTCCCACTTCCCTTTGACAATTAGAGAATTGTCATATAAGTTATTTTTAACTTGTCTGTACAATGTGCTCCAAAGAACATATAAATCTGGTTTAGATGAAAGGGAGCCAGGACACAGATATGATTAAAAGGCAAAGACTCTTATTTAAAATACAGGAGGGCATGCACACAATGAATAGGGACAGATTATCCTTGGCCTGAACCCTCCTTCTCTGGAGCATATTCCTATTACACTCCCAACACAGGTGTTTAAACATAGATCCAACTGATCAAACATAAATCAAACAACCCCCACACGGACACAGCACCCCCCATGAAAGCAGGGATGAGGAACAGCCAAACACAGCTCTCAGCAAGACTTTATCAGTGTGACCCCTTTCCAGTTCTTGGATTTAAGGGTCTCAAGCACCAAAGCACTAAAAACCCAGTTAAATGTATCAAACATGAAACAACTCCACCACGACCACAGCCCCCCAACCCCTTCCCGAACCATTTCCCAGATGACCCCACTCTACTCCCAAAGCCCCAGAGATGCATGTAGCAGCACAAATAAGCTCATATCAAGAAAGAGAAGGAAGAGGTATTGGCCGGGTGGCCCTTACCTCAGCTACTGCTAGGCCTGGATCTTCTTTCCCCCTCCAGGAGCCATGGGGGAGTGGGGGCAGCCATCAGGGGGTGAGGGGGGACAGCCATGGGAGGGGCAGTGGGCTAGAGGGAGCAACTCACCCTCGCGCGCACACACTCACCCACACACAGACCCTTCTCTCTCTTACACACCTCTCACACACATTCATTCGCTTTATCTCACACATGCTCTCACCTCTCTCACCCCCCCATTCAATCACACACACACACACTTTCACCTCTTTCTCTTCAGTCACACACCAATTCAAGCTCACACACACAGTTTCACCTCTCTCTCTTCACTCACACACCCATTCAAGCTCACACATGCTTTCACCTCTCTTTCACACACACACACCCATTCAAGCTCACACCCACACGCTTTCACCTTTCTCTCTTCACTCACACACCCATTCAAGCTNCTCTCCCCCCCTCCCCCCGGTTTTTAGATTGTAAGCTCTTGGGCAGGGACCGTGTCTATCTTATTTTTTGTAAAGCACCAGGTACATCACTGGCGCTATATAAATGCGTATAATAATAATAATAATAATAATAATAATAATTAATAATTAATTAATGTTGTCTTAAGTTTAAGAATGAGACATGAATTTGTAGGAAATTAAAACCAAAACTTTCCCGACATTCATGAAGCTTGGATCTGGGTTTTTTGATGTGGTCCATTATGCCTATACAGGTAAACTACTCAGATGTTGTTCAGATTGGGATTTTAGAACTGAACCCACCTCTCTGTGAGATTTAATTAAACCAAGAAGAAGCAGTATTAGAGAAATTCTCTCTCTCTTATCTATGTATGTGTGGTGGAGAAAAACAAACAGAGACAAGGGGCAGGGAAGTGGAAGCAGACAGGATACAACCAACATGTTGGCCTGACCCCCTCTCTCTAGCCTCTCTGTGTGAGGCTGAGAAGTTGGTGGCAAGATAACAATGATTCTGTTTAAAATATTCATGTTGAATTATTCATTACATTTTAATAGGGTGTAATCATATGCAACAGGTGTTTTTCCTCTAGCTTGTTGAATTGCAGTATAACTAGCTCCCAGTTATTGGCCTGAGGGAAAGAAGCAGTAGAACAAATCAGCCTTATTTTAAATTAATTACTGCAATTCTACAGTGACTGTCACTAGTAGTTTGGCTTCTTTTGTGTCAGCGTTCAGTACGCGTACAAATAAGGACTCTGCAACTGAGAAAAGAAATACAACATAGCAATCAGCTTTGTGAAAACTTGTAGATTTATAAAGAAGAATTCCAATGGCAGGGTTATGTCTGTTTAAAAACGTTAGAATATAGAGGCTTTTTTGAACACTAATGAATTGCTTGCTCATTTATTGAAGCTTATTTTAATTTTGCTCTAAAGAATTATTACAACTGGAATATGCAATTTTGGACTTCATTTTGTAGCTTTTATATGAGGCATTTGAACAAGATTCATGCTTCACAGGACTTCTTAACTTAACTTTTCTTTCAGCTACGAAAAGGAAATGAAGACATTTTTCTTCACACTCTTTATTGCTCTTGCATTTCCATTGTAGAACAAAAGATCTTAATAAGATAGTGGTGCTATTCCAGTCAGATATAACCACATATTTGGAAATGTTTAATAAAAAATCAACAGGTAGCTGCAGACACAACTGCCAGTTTTTGTATACATGGGGTTTTATGCCAATTTGGGGAGTATGTAAGTTTTGTAGGCAAGAGGGGTGTGCATCAAGGACCCATGTTGTTTTTTGTTTTTGTTTTCATTATTCATTATTAAAAACTGTCATTTTCATTATTGTTATTAACGAAATTTCATTTTTCATTATCGGTGTCATTATTGGTATCAATTTCAAGCGATAATGAAGATTTTGTGTTTGGTATCGTTTCCATTGTGGGCTGCCACCAGTGGCAGAAGTGCCAGCAGACGCCTGCCCCAGGCTTCTAAGAAGTTGAACTCCTTCCTCCCTTTCTCATTATAATGCAGTAGTAATAATAAATGCACTATGAAAATATGAAAAATTACTAACGTGTATGTCTAACTTAAACCTACACCTAATAACCTTTAAAATTATGGAGTTAAGTAATTAGTTAATGCCTGGCAGGTGTTTATCGGCGTTAGAGTGTCTGTGTAAAAAGGGCCTGTCTAGGACTGCATTTTCACTGGACAAAATGCACAGTATTTGACTCTGGAAAAAACTCCGGGAGGCAAATGCCGTGCGTGTTTAGCCTGGTGGGAAAGCAAACCCATGCAGATTTGCCTTCGAACATGCAGAGGTTACAGAGCTGGAAAATCGTGCTCTGTAACCTCTGCATGTTCAGATGCAAAGCTGCTCAGGTTTGCTTTCCCACCAGACTAACATGTGCAGTATTTGCCTCCTGGAGTTTTTCGCAGAGGCAAAAGCTGCACATTTTGCCTAGTGAGAATGTGGTCTAGCTGCAGCATGCTGAACTCACATGCAGCTTCTCCAGCATTGCTAGCATACAGAATTGAACTCTCTCCCTAAGTCATGGCTGTATTAATTCAAGGACTTTGGGGGCTGCAGTCCAGAACTTTGGATTTTTACTACAGGCCCAATACTGCTTTTCCCCCAGGCTGGGGCCACTGTAAAGAGGTGCTCCGAAGAACCTTAATAGTCCGGGGGGCCCAACCAGTCCTATGACTAATAAAGAGTAGATTAACAGAAAAATCTATATAATGGAAATAATAAAATGGATTAATAGAAAACCAAATACCAATTTGCTCTGTTTTTACAGGTAATTCAACAAATAATTTAAGCTCAAAGTTGTTTGAAACTATATATATATATATATATAACTATATATATATATATATATA
>QEPC01012026.1:1351595-1379447 GCA_003113815.1 Sphenodon punctatus | reverse complement strand
AACAAAAATCCAGGCTGGGCAGGGTGGGTGGGGGGTGTCCCCCCTTCCACCCGCGCAGCCTGGGAGGGGGAGGGGGGAGGAATTAATTGTATTTATTTCATTGATTTCAATGGGGACACAGTGCCCCATTGAACTCAATGAAATAAAACCGGTACCGGTATACCGGATTTAATCCGGGAATCCGGTTCTTTGAGAACCAGAAACTGGTAAATCCGGTATCCGGTATTTACCCCGGGGTCCCAACTTTACTAAACAGTCTAGGACCCAGATATCTGAACGACCGCCTTTCCCCTCATGTCCCATCTCTGAAGTCAGCTGGGAATGTCCTCTTGTGGATACTGTCTATTCATCAAGGGCGCACAGAAAGGTGTTCTTGGTGGCTGCCCTACAATTATGGAATTTCCTTCCTTTTGAGGTTCATTTAAGCCTGAGCCTGCTCATCTTGTGGAGGCCTTTTTATTTGGCCAGGCATTTGGCAGGCAGAAGGTAGGGTTCAGGAAGTTGTGGATTTGGGGATTTTACTTGCTTTTACCTGGTTTTATTTGTGTATCCTAGTATATTAGGGGTTAGGGAATTTTTTGTTTTATTCTGTGTATTTTTGAATGTTTAAACTTTTTGTATATTGTAACCTGCCCTGAATCTTAGCGAGAAAGAAGGAATGAAACTTAACTAACTAACTAACTAACTAACTAACTAACTAACTAACTAACTAACTAACTAACTAACTAACTAACTAAAATATAGGGGCATCTCACCCCCTTAGAGGATATAGACCATTATTTTTCTAGCTACGAATGATATGGTCCTTTCCCCAAACCTACATTGTAAGGAAAAAAATCTGCCCTGTGTCTGCATTCATTTTTTTCTAATCTCAGTGATTATTATTATTATTATTATTATTATTATTATTATTATAAACATTTATATAGCACCAGCCATGTGCCTGGCATGGTACAAAACATAGAAATAGAAATATTCAAGCTTTTATTGCTTGGTCAGTACTTAAGGACTTCTCTCTGTTTCCATACACAGATGTTTTTCTCCTAAATCCTGTCCTCTTTTAATGAGGATTAATCCGGGCTGCCAGACATATTATCTACTAAACAATCTATCAGATGACAACACCTTCTGGTCTCTACTGACCCTGATTGGCAATCTAGTGATGAGAGGTTCTGTATGCCAGTCTTCATCCATAACCAAAGAATTTAATGGAAATATCAGCACAGGCATCATGGTGATTTCAAAATCTAAATATTCTGATGACATCATTCTGAGCTATTTTGTTTTCCTTAGCCCCTTCCAAATGGAACACACATGCATACTTGTACCATTGTCATCCAGCCACAACCTGACTAGTAAGTAACCAGTAAGCGTTCTTCAATAACAACAATAATTCATAACAAGAGGTTCACCAAAGGGAGTCATATAGATTATTGTAGTGGGAAATTGTGGAAGACCATTGTTAACTGGGTGGAGTACTTTTGTCTCCTGCTTGGGCCTAAAACTTAGAGAGCGATACCCACATCTCCTTTCCCATGTACAGAGCGCATATAACCGGCTTGTTATGTGAAAAGGCTTGGAATTTGTTATCAGTGTTTTGAGAGAGAGGGAGAGAGAGAGAGAGAGTTTTAATTGGAAATTGGCAGTGAAAGTGTATTTTTTTGTATTTAGACTTTTACTTTTATGCTTTTGTATTCAATAAAACTACTTTTCTGGCACCACCTGCTTGAATTTGTTGGTCTGATCCGAACTCAGTTAACCCTTTTCAAGACAATTGGCGTAGTCGGCAGGATCAGCTCAACAAATCTGCAATGTGGTCAAAGAAATTGGTAGGGCCTGAGACGACTTGGATCCCGGGGTGGTCTTCTACCTCAGCATGGGCTCCAGTTGCTCAAATGGGTGACTCTCCCGGTGAGCTGGGATACAGAACTGCAGGGACCAGGAGGCCCAACTCCCCAGGTGACAGGAGTTGGGGATAAAAGAAGGGAGGGAAAAGGCAGTTGCCAGGATTGGTTGGGTATTCCTCACAGCAGTCAGAGATCTGTGGGAAAAACAGGAACAGTTGGAAAAATGGTGCCTGAGCATCGATTAGGAGTTAGCAGCAGTTAACCAGCAGAATGCCTTGCTCCGTGAGGTGCTGGAAACTGCACAACAGCGAGGGCAGAGAGCAGAAGAGCAGGCTATGACAGCAGCAGTTTCAGTACAGTCCCCCAAATCATCTGCTTCCACAAGCATGTGGTGTCTCTGCCATTGATGGTACTTATTCTTATAGGCACAGGAGTTGTTGCAAAGCAGGAATCCCTCCTTTCTAACTCACTGCAGCATGGAAGCGCTATTTTCTTTGGGTGTGCTTTATTTGAGACTGAAAAGTGTTCCTGGACTGCTTGTTGTGATAAGCTAAGTACTGTTGTGGTGTCTCAGCAGACAGAAAACTTTTTGACTTAGGCCCCTTTTAGACGTGCGGCGGTATCATTCGCCTCGGCGGCGCGCATATTTTGAAACTTCCGCCTNCGCGCCGCCAAGGCGAATGATACCGCCGCACGTCTAAAAGGGACCTTAGTCTGGCACCCTATCTCATGAATTTCTTCTTCTTTGCTTTTGCCTTATATTCTGTAATGTGTCCAGACCAACACCAGATTAGAAGTGATAAAAGTCCTAGAAAGGGAGTCTTGCCTTTGTATTCATTTCAAATTCACTGGTTGTGGTAATATTCTGTCTCATTCCTGACTGGGGTCTGGCCTGGAAACAGTATTTGTGTGTTGTTCCCCATGCAGTCTGTCTCCATATTTGCATAATCATTGCTGGTGTCATCAGCATACCCAGTCCCTCAGTCACTAGAATTTCAAATGTAATGCTACACCCATGATTGATTTTAACTGCAGGCTCAGTTTGTGGGCAGCAAGTTCAGTTTACCAGACCTCTAAAATTAAAGGTGCAGGCACAGTAATTACTAAGGTAATACTGTTTGTGCTCTCCCAGTATTAAGTGGGGGAGGAAGTATAGGCTACTGGCCTCATTTTTGTGTTGTAGCAGCTGGTTTGTTTTGTCTTGTAACACCAGGGTGGTGTTGGTAAAAAAAAGACTCTGATTGGGGATACTCCTCTCTTTTAAATTGGTTTTATCCAGGGAAGTGTGCATAACCAACCAGTTCTTTTCCAGGTAATTATAAAGGCCAGATTTGTCTCACTTTGGTGTTGTTGTTTTTTAATAAAAGTAATAAATTATCTATCTATCTATCATAAAAGTAGGAACGAAGTTTTGGATGTTCTAGAAGGCCTGGTTAACTGCAGTTTCGCTTGCAGTGCCATCGTGTTAACCAAAATTGTTTGTGTTTTCTTTGAGAATCTTTAATTGTGTGTATTTAGGTATTTGGGTGCTCTATTTTGGTCTCTACAAGGCATCTTTATAAAGTTAAATGTTGAACTTACTAAATTATCAGCAGTACAAGCAGCCTTGTGTATTATGCACAAACTGGAGGTAGAAAGTGTGCCTAAATTAACTGCCAATGTTGAATGGCATAATAAAAAAGTAATTTTATGGGGAAATTGGTGTGTCATGCAAAGAAGTTATTAGAATTATGGCAGAGAGCTAAAGAACAGAAAGCTGCAGGTTTGTTTTGGCTTTTGTCCTTTTGTCTATGCCTAAATGAGGAAGACAAATGGAATGCTATGGCAGACCAAGCAGCCAAGGAGGGAGCAGCAGGCCCCATTGGAACTTGAATACACCTAAAATTAAAACAATCAAGGCATTAAAAGTCCAGGATAACTATATAGTATGTTTAGCGGAAAAAGGAAGTTAGAGTCTAGAGAAATGATCAGTGATAAAGTTATGAGACAGCAGGTGTATTGTTGTTTGGTGTGTGTGTGTACAGCAAACAACTCTGACAAATACTGTTTGGTAATAGTGGATTACTTCTCCAAATGGGTAGAAGCAGTACCTATTCAGAATAATAACAGCATTAACAGCAGCCATGGTACTTATTAATCAGGTGTTTAGTCAGCTTACATTTCCTAGGAAATTGGATTCTGACAGGCCCCCAGTTTGTAAAAAGGGAGATGAAGAACACCTGTTTGACCCTAGGAATTAAACAAATGGCACATAACGCACAATCCTCAGAGTTCAGGCTTGGTGGAGCAAACTAACAGACCACTGAAAACTGCTCTGCAAAAGGTAGTAACATAAGTAATATTATCCAGCACACTGATGTTCTCTAAAAATAAAATAAAAAATAAATAAATCCTAGTATGTGAAAGTTGCAGGATGCTAACTATACAGTTCAATAAATATAATTTGGCAAATAAAAACTTTCTACCCCTATGGTGAGGGTTGTATAATACAATTAATTTCTTTACAGTGTAATTAAATAGGCCTTATAGAGGCCAGATTTCTTTCTTCTTTCTTACAGGAGCAAGAAGCCTTCATCAAGGAAGTCTTGGCCAAACAAAAGCTGTACATTAAACAAAGTTCTAAGTAAAAGCTGGAGAAGCTCACATTGCATTGATTTTTGTGTGTGTGTGAACTAGCGCCTTCCATGGACAATAATAGCAAATGCAAGTGAAACAAATACGAACAATGGGTCAAAGCTGCCCTTATAACCTGACCTGTTGCAGATTTTGTTTTAATCCAGTGCCATCATGCTGCCAGTCATTAAATCCTGTGCATGGTTGTTACAAAAGCCTATGGAATTTTGACTACAGATATGGATTTAAATAAAAGAAACAAGGTGTCAGACCCTTCTACAGGTGTCTGCAGTATGGGACAGGGAGACTACGTGGGAATCCCCCTCGGGCACGTACCTGAAGGAAATGCGGCCTCCGCAACAAGCAGCACCAGCATGGGCAGGCTCCGCCCCCAGAATCCGCTGCCCCACTGAGGGCTACACAACAGCAAGTGGACTTACCAGCAGCACAGGGCGACGACACAGAGGCAACGGCTGTTCCCCCCCCCTCCCAGCAACATTGGACGCACGCAAAGATGTGCCAAGTGTGCCGCCGCCACCTCTTCCATCCATATCCCCTCCACTCCCGCCGTGGTGCACAGAGCGCCTGCATGCCTTTGGAGAAATTGGGGATAAAAGGAGCTCGTCACCCACTCTCCTTCACCGGTGATCAGAGCTAATGCCTGTGAGACTGGCCCCTTCCCTTTCTTCATTCCTGTGGTTCCTATTGATTGTGCTTGTGCGAGGTTTGACTGGAGATGTGGCTAGGTGAGTGTTGGAGAGTGTGGGCTAGAGTGACTGGGTGAGTGAGTGGGTGTGGATTGTGGGTGCTTGGGTGGTGTGCTTGAATCCCTTGTTGTTTCCCTGATCCTGCACACAAGTCTGGTTCCTTCCCTGTGTGAGTCTCCTGCCCAGGGTGCCCCGTCCGGGGTCTGCCCCCCCTCTTCTTCTGGCACTTCCTGGTACCCCTTCCTTGTCCCTGGGTGTATCTGTGTGTGGGTGTGGGACATTTCAGGTGCTGTGCTTCACTCCACCCCATGATGATTTAGGCTGGGGGCTATTGCTCCAAGAGCCCACTAAGATCCTGAGGGTTTTGTTTCCTGCAAGCCCTGTCTCCCACTTCATGGCTGTATGAGTTTATGGGAGTCAGGGTCTCTCCATGCTCCCTTTCTCATTCCCCCTCCCTCCATCACACAAGGCCCCAGTCCTAGACAAAATACAATAAGACCTAAGGGAGACTGAGAAGATATTGAAATGTCAAGTTTGGATTTTTTAAATTATTTTTTTTAAAAAGGTTCCTCCTCACCTTGACCTCTAGAGTCAAGGTTTCATGGACATGGACTCCCTTACAGCATAATAAAGATAATGACACCTCCACTCCTGACTTGATGAACAGGACCAAACAATTGAACACAGCTTGGTGGGGTGTACATTTAAATGGGGACACGCTCAAGGGACATTTGTATGTTGTTGGAAATGGAAAAAGGATTTATAATTGTGGTTGTTCAACTGAATCTACTACTTCAGCCTGTTGAGGCACCTGATTATGGTGGAAATAAGGTATGGAGTGGGGAGAAGGGATGTAAAGATGCAAAGAATCCCAGGAAAAAATATATTAAAGATTAAGGGGTAGCAATAAAACATCACACCATACACTTGGAACATAAAGGGAATCACAGTATGACACTACATGGATGGGCAGTTTAAATAATACAAGTGGGAGATGTACATATGGTGATCCAATTTAAAACAAGGAATTGAGAAGAATGGTTGGGAGGTGTTGGGGACCTCACTTGGGATTCTAAATGGATTTGAGTTAGCAGGAAATTCAACAGTTAAGTGTTATGGAAATCTGAAGTGTTACATGAGAGGTTTGGTGCAGTGCCTGCAGGAAAACAGTGCAAGGTTACTCACAAACCTGCTCTGTTTTGACTATACATATGCAGTCATTCACCTCGACTTCCGTGTGTTCTGAATAGTGTTTTAAGGCAGGATACCTGAACCTGGGCCTAATAGTGTTGTTCTCATTGCATTGGTGCTGTGCTGTGCCTTATTCTGTTCTTTGTGTTACAGATCACTTTGACAGGCTCACACCGCATTGGAATAAACAAGGTTGTAGTGGGGCAAGCCTAATACCCCAGATTGCTTTAACTCCCATGCAACCCTTGTTAATTTGACTCATAAAGGTGACTCGAGCTGGGGTATCACTGGTCATCTTTATGCCCGACAACATCTGGAGTGTAAATGGCCTGGCCCCCTAGGATATACTCCTTTATTAAAAAGATATTGTGTTGGAGGTCACACAAGGCAGGATGCGTGACTTGGCAAAAATATTGATCTGTCATGGAGGTAACACAGCCAGCATACAAAGAGCCTTATATATAGTTTCATAAAATATATTTACAGGACATATATATGGATTTATAATTATAGTACTAATAATTGTAACACTTAGTATTATACTTAGTTTATTGGAAATGTGATTTGTAGTGTGATTTAAATTAGAATAGTAATTATTTGTTTAATGTTAGGTATATGGTATCGCATGCGCAAAACGTTGTATCGTTTAGATAAATGTGAACAAGGACTGCAGGCCTCTATTGGGAAACTACGAGTACCAAGGGGTGGAGTGTAGTGGGAAATCGTGGAGGACCATTGTTAACTGGGTGGAGCATAGTGGTACTTTTGTCTCCTGCTTGGGCCTAAAACTTAGAGAGTGATACCCACGTCTCCTTTCCTATGTATGGAGCACATATACCTAGCTTGTTATGAGAAAAGACTTGGAATTTATCAGTGTTTTGAGAGAGAGAGAGAGAGCGCTTTAATTGGAAATTGGCAGTGAAAATGGACAGTAGTTATGGCCAAATGTAGGGGAGGATTTTTATTAAGGAGCACCTGCATAACATAGAATTTATTAAGACAACTTGTTTGTTAAGTAACGCATGCGCAGATGCTTGTTTATGTAATAATGATTTATCATTAAGTTAATATAAAAGGAGGAAAAGTCAGGGGTCAATTGGACCTCACTAACAGACCGAGAATTGCAGACGGTGCCTCAGACCAGACGGGTCAAGGAGACCATCTGCCACCGCTTGGGGTCCCCGGCTGGTTGAAAGGATGTGAGAGGCTTTCACTTTTAATCTTTTGTATTTAGACTTTTACTTTTATGCTTTTGTATTCAATAAAACTACTTTTCTGGCACCACCTGCTTGAATTTGTTGGTCTGATCCGAACTCAGTTAACCCTTTTCAAGACAATTATCTCTTTATATCTTCTTGGGTTTATTTCCTTTTTGTGGTACTTGGATCAGCCAGTGGCAGAGAATGTCAACTGCATGCTTCAGTAGAAGAAGTTGCTTTAGCTGATATGAGTCTGTCACTATCATCGCTTGTAGTAATTAGTAAAATGCCGAGAGCTGTATGCAACCTGGGAAGCTTGATTGCATAATGCTATCAGGGTATGAGCAGCTCAGGCAGTTGCAAGTTTAATTTTGAAAACACATCTTTTAGATTCAGATACTCCAGAGATCTCAGATCAGTCAGCTTATTGGCTAAACATCGTATACAGCCAAAACCTACAAGCTAGCTGGTTATGCAGAAAAGGACAGAGGAAGGTAGGAGAGGAGTCCTGTCATAACATATGGGTTATCAGTAATAGTGCTAGATCTCTGAGCAAGTCCATTGAACAGACAGGAGTCAGATTTTGTGGAGACATTGGGTATTTTCAGACGTTACGAGATCACAGTGAACCACGGTGAATACCCACCTGTGGTCACTGTGGCTCGAACGTCTGTTTGGCAGCCGCCAGATGTTCGCCACGGTCAATACCCGCATGGGGTCAATTTGAACCACGCTTCCTGGGCTAGCCGGGGGAATGTCCCGGGAAGTGTGGTCAAAAAGATCCCCAGCGGGGACAAAAAAAAAGTAACATCTGGCCGGTTGCCACGGCCCGGGATCCCCGGCGGGATCCCGGGCCACAGCACATCCAGCCCGATGCGGCGGCCGCAGTGGCCCCGCCACCCGCCCGTCTCCCTGGAGGGCGGGCGGCGGGGTGCGTGGAGGGGGCCGGGCCGTGCGGCCGCACGTTGCGCCGCGCAGCCCCGCCCCCTCCCAGATTCCCCGCCGGGATTCCCCCGGCACGTCTGATATGGCGTGACAGGGTGACCCCGGCGGGGAATGAAAGGGTTGTTTTCGGTACGGGGCCCGTAACGTCTGAAAACACCCATAGTGAGCTATTTCTATTTGCTAACTCATTATGGTCTCAGGTAGTGGGGTTATTTCTCATGAATTTATTGAGTCTTGCAATAGTTTGTTTTTAAAAAAGCACCAGCTCTTGCAATAGTGAGGATATCAGCCCCATGTAAAAAATAAATAAAACAATTAAACTGTAATGCTTGTAGAAAATCTTGAAAAACTTATCTGGGTATAAAACCAACAGGTTCAAAAGCCAGAATCCAAACAAAAAGAACACAAAGTGTATTTTCTTTTAATCTCATGGTCTATCTCATGATATTTTGGGTGCATGGTGTTTGTATTGTTGAGGTAGGCCCTACTTCACGCAACCTTTATACTGCTGTAACTCCTTTAGCTTCAGGCCCTCCTGTTTTTTAACCTGATCCTAAATTATAGAGTGTGGATCTTATTCCCTGAGAACAAAAATCAAGAACAAACAAACCTTTATTCCCCCAAAGTCTGTGTGTCTATTTGTGCAAGAGAGAAAGAAAGAGAGGTGTGTGTGTGTGTGTGTGTGTGTGTGTGTGTGTGTGTGTGTGTGTGTGAGAGAGAGAGAAGGAGGAATGTCGGGCTAAAAGTGTTTAATAGGAACTTTTTCTGATGCTAGGCAGCAATACATTACAGTGCCATATCTATTCTCTTTGGCCCTTTACACACAAGGTAACTGGGTGGGCGAGGGGGGAGGTGTCCATGTGACTGCCGGTGGGGATGGGTGTGTGGGTGTGTGTGTGTGTGCACTCCTGTGCTCCACTCATTGCCCACACATGGAGGCATTGGGGGAAACGCAGGTGCCTCCGTGCGTGGAGGTGGGTGTGCATCCGTGTGACATGCTGTGCACGTGCCGCACACTCACCGTCGCATCACCTCCACCCATCCCACCGCACCGCAATGCCTCCCAGGTCCATTTAAAAAGGGCCTTCCCCTCTCTCTCTTTTAAAATTTGTGAATGTTTTGCCAGAGATTATTATCTTTCTATTTCTCATAATAGCTGGAGTTCCAGTTTATCAAAATGTCAGTATAAGGAGTCAGGACTTACACTAGGGCAATATGGCTAGGCTTAGTTCCTATTCTCTCAAGAAAATCACCAGAATTAAAGTTGTATATAGCTGAAAGCATTATCGGTTGGGAACCAAGGATGGTGCTTAACACCCTGTAGGAAGCTATCAGCATCTCACTGGATCTGGCGCTATAGAATCCCCTCTGAATACAACATGAGCCTTTGACCTACCTTGTTTGTTGTTCTTATCAGGGAAACTATTAGATTACATAATTATAATGCACCCAGTAAAAGTGAACGTGGATGCTAGTTCAGTTTGCCAATTTGGCTGATTTAAATTTAATTAAATTCCAAAAACTTCTTTGATAACCACACATCCTTTCCCCCTTTCCACATTTGGAATATTAGTGTTTATGCATGCACCAATAAATACTTTCTTTCTTTCTTTCTTTCTTTCTTTCTTTCTTTCTCAGAAGTTTAATTGTATTTGATTTTAGGGAGGGGGAAAACCAAATTATTAAAACTCTTTTATATGTTTAGTAAATATTCATGAACAGAGAAATGCAAAGTTGCTTGACTCAGACTGAGTTGAGAACAAAAGGGAGGCAGCAGGAAGAGAGGCTGAAAATACCAATGAACTGACATTCCCTGATTTGTCAATGGTATGACATAATTGGGTGGACACCTGCAGCGAATTACTTGGCAGTTGTATACCAAGAGAGAACAAACTGAGGCCACCACAAGAAAAACTAGAAAACTCCCAGTCTGACTCTGAATTGAAGTCCTGATTCACACTACATAGTCCCATTTACTTGAATGGACTGTCTCACATAAGAACATTATTTTGACTCTTAATTTAACTACCATGCAAATAATCCTATTGGGTATGGATGTAAGTGCTCCCGCAAATAGTAAAAGAACAATATATTTAAATGCACCTCTCAGCTAATTGTTTATTGCATAAGTCTCTTACACCTTCTATTTGTTTGACGGGTACCATTTAGTTTCACTTTCCAAGGATGAATCCAGCATTGTATGAGAAAACATATTCATGAACTATTACGCTTGGAGTTTAGCTGCCATGGTGAAGGTCATGTTCAACATAGATAGATGAGATTAGATGGCGCTTTCTTGAGAGAAAGCATCATATTCTTACTTTGGGCCCCAGTTATTATTATGATTTATGTTTTATTTATTTTGTTACCTGCCTGAGTATATACATTTAAATAAGTGTCTGTGCAGTCAGAATGCCACCTCACTTTGAAGTCCATGTGTCAGTGCCCAGGTAAAGACTGTAGCAGGATCGGCAGTCAAAGCTAACTCAACAACGTAGTAGAGGGTCTAAACCAGGTCAGGAGCCATGGATCAGCAGATGAAGGACTTTGGGTGGAATTAAACAAGACAATAGCCCACATCATCCTTCACCAGTCATGTTCCCACATGCCCATCTATTAGGCATCTGATACTGGCTTCCACATGGTCACTACAGAGTCACCACTCATGGCGGAATCCAGGAACATTGTGGGCCCACCATGTGGGCCAGTCGGGGCTAATGGCTGCCCGCCTGTCTGTGTCTTGTCAATTAGGTTCAGCTGCAGTCTAACCAGCATCCAGGTCTGCTAGCACACAGAGTTCTGTCTAGGACACCCGCCCAACTGAGGGGCAGGGAGGGAGACTGCGTGGTGAGGGTGGCTCTTTAGTGTGCCTTTCAGCTGAGAGACAGCTGCGGGGAGGGAGATCGCTAGCACTACTGGTGGAAACTGCTGCAAGCACCTGAAATATGGGCAGTGGGCTGCCCATTTGTTAGACTGGATGTGCTAAACATGTGATTGGAGGCTGCAAGGATAGAACACGGACCCTAGTGGGCTATTATCTTGTTTGATAAGACGCTAAGCCAAACCAAAAACTGGAAGTCATCAAGTCAGAAGCCAAGTCAGGATCCAGGAAGGCAGATTGGTAGAAGGGGATCAAGGAAGGGTCCAAGGTGGGTCTAGGCAAGGGCAAGGCTGGTCCAGGGCTGGTGCAAGCAGAGACAAAGACTGACACAAGCCTGCAGAACAGATAGGAACAGGGTCCTGTTAGCAGGTGGTAGGTCAGGTAGCCAACACACATTGCTCAGAAAATTTGCTGTTCTTTTTGACCTTTTTGTATAAGCCTAGTCAGCCAATAGCAATACAGACTGGCTGGCCAATCAGGAGCCTGTTATCACCAGCAGAATGGGTTGTTGGGACTCTGATGTGATTCTGCAAAAACAGCTCTCTTGTGACTACAAGGTTAAAGCTTCTGCATGGATATCCTCTGTGAAGCCTATGGTTACCATCTGTGGTGGTTTTCTACCTGACACACCCATAGGCCAAAATGGAAGTGTCCAGTAAAAGATGACCAAAGCTGGCATCCTAGTGAAATCCCAAAGATCTAGATTTGAGTCTGGCAGGGTCTTACATAATGTGTGTTTTTCCCCAAGGTAGCAGTAACCATGGATCTTCCTGTATTTGTATATATTAAACATGAGAATAGCTATGGGATAAACAGAGGTCTGCTACTCAACAGAACGTGGTGCCTCAGGTCCAGGTTTGAGTCATTGGGTAGTCAATTGTACATGTGGATGAAAGCTGATCTGTGGTGGCCTCCCAGCTACAAGAGTCCATGCATGTTGCTATCTGCCCCTTTGCTGCTGTGTGGAAGTACTCAGTGAGAGCTATGGCTGCATAAAACATCATGGCCTGGGTCCTAAGTATCTGAAAGACCACCACCTCCTTCACAATGTTCCATTGCAAATTCTGAGGTCAGCTGGGAGTGCCTTCTTGCATGTACCATCTGTGTGTCAAGTCCATACAGCAAGGACACAAGGAGAGGTGTTGGTGGCTGCTCCACAATTATGAAACTCTCCTCCTCTGGAGATTCGCCAAAGCCCAAGTTGTGCATTTTCCAAAGGTAATGTAAGTGTTCTTTATTTGACCAAGTGTTTGGCAGGCAGGGATAGGACTTGAGGAGATTAGTAGGTAGGAGATTTTAGGTAGGAGATTTAAATAGTATTTTGTTTATATATTTTAATTTTATATTATATTATTATTATCATTATTATTATTATTATCATTATTATTATTATTATTTTATTATTATGTATTTAATATTTACATAGTGACAGCAATGTACCTGGCACTTTATAAACTGCAATTATAGGCAGGTCCTTGCCCAGTGGGCTTACAATCTAAGTGGCAAGGGAGGGCAGATAAAGAGAGGGGAACAGAGAGAGAAAGACAGGAATGCATCCAAGAAGTTGTGAAACTGCAGATGCACATGCTTAGCTTAGTTACAGGGGAGAAGGAGAACCTAAGAAAATAAGGGCAGAGACTAAGGTGATGAGGACCTAGGGAAAGTCTGATGGAAGAGGTGGGTTTTCAGGAGAGATTTGAAGACGGAGCGGGGGAGGGAGGGACAGAATAAATGTATTCAGGGGGAGAGCTCCGGGCGGGATAGGGGTGTTTCCACCATATATGTTTAATATGTTGTAACCTTCCTTATAGATTGTAATCCTATCTATAAAGATAGGGTGGGATATAAATAAACAAAGTCCACAAGACTAGACTCAACTGGAGTCCAGCATGCTTGCATTATCTTTTTTGGACAGGGTAAATGGAGCAGAGGGGCAGCACTTTCTTCTGTCAGGAATTCTTTCTAACATAAAGTGACTAGATGATGTGCAGTTCAGAAGAGTTACTTCCAATCAGTATGTAATTTTCAGGAGTGTAATTATTGTCCAGGTAGTGATCTGAAGATTTCTGTTTACACTGGATTAAGCAAGCTATGGGTATTTTCAGACGTTACAATCCCACGCTCAACCACAGTGAATTCCCACATGGTGAGCAAGGAACTGTAACGTCTGTTGGCCTGACAAGAGATTCCTGCCAGATGTTCACCCCCGTGAATCATGGGCGGGAATCTCTTTGACCACGCAAACGGCTGTCCTGCCTGGACCATCGCCATTTGCGTGGTCAAAGAGATTCCCGCCCGTGATTCACGGGGGTGAACACCCAGCGGGAAGCTCGCATTTGGGCCAACAGACGAAACGTTCCCACTCTCAACCACAGGGAATTTGTCTGTCCCCTGACCACGGCCCGGAATCAGTGGCCATGCCTGCTGTTGATTCCAGGCCGTGGTCAATGTCCCAGGGGGTGGGTGGGCGCTGCGGCTGCTTTGGCCGCGGCGCCCGCCCGTCTCCCAGAGGGTGGGCGGCCTAGGGAGCATGGGGGGGGCGGGCTGTGTGGCTGCACGTTGAGCCGTGCAGCCCCGCCCCCTCCCCCGATTCCCCGCCGGGATCAGCCGGCACGTCCGTTGGCCATGCTGTTTTGATCCCAGCGGGGGATCAATAGGTGATAGCAATACTGGCCCCGTCAATAGGTGATAGCAATACTGGCCCCGTCATGTCTGAAAATACCCTATGAAGGCTTAAAGGTGTTTTTCTAGCCACCTGGAGACATGCAAGCATAAATTTAGGCTGTTGTTTTTTTCACTCCATTACTTTTCCAATGGCTTTAGAGCCTGCATAAAACCTCTACTTCTAATTGCTTTTTTCTCTAGCTCTAAAAGCACCTATAAAATGTTCAGTGTTCAATAAATATTTTCTCCAGAATGAAGGACATCAGATGTTCACAGATACCCTTTAGCAGTGTGTTTCTAAAATCTCCAGCTTTAAAAGCAAACCATTTCCTTTTGAATAGTTGCTGAAATACTCTGAGCTATCAAAAACCTCCCTGCAGTAAACATCTTCTAAAACATCTCTTACTTTAAGTGCTATTTTTTTCTCCAGCCATGCAGGCATTTTCACATTTGTTAATATTAATATTCTGTATTTCCCTTTCCAAAGTAAGTAGAAGACTTTGGGTTTTTTTGCCTTTCAGTGCACATGCATAATTCCCAGTTAAAACCCTTGGGAGTTATACAAACTCAGTGAAACGATATATATATATCTTTCTTTATTGGTATGGGCTTACTCTTGTTAATGTACACTTTGTTGAGACAAGAACTGTTTTCAAGAAAAAGAAAAATAGTAAAGCAGAAAAATTAAGTTACCGAATGAAACTCCTTGTATATTGAAATAATGATTTGTCTATCTGCTCTAGGACTATGTCAAGATCTTATTGCTTAACAGCTACATTTTAGCCAAGGTTTTGTTGATATGCTATTTTATTTAATTGGATCAGAGTTCCAACCCACACCCCCATCAGAATTGGAACAGAGTTATTTAATTGGAACAGATTTCAACATACACGCTATGGCCAGCCTTTCAGGGGCAGAGCAGGAAATCATGGCCATCATGATAACCATGGGCCTATCCCAGGTGATACCTGGCCTCGCCTGACACATGAGACAAGACACATATTGGATTTGATGTTTTGCACCAGCCTGGAAACAGGGGTTCCAAATATTGGAGGTGTTGTTACAACACCATTGTCATGGTCAGATCATTACCTTTTGAGACCCAGATCCCTGTCCTCCTATGCCCTTGTTGAGGTGGTGGACTATTAGGATGGTCAGCCCCCAGAGACTCATGGATCTGATTGAGTTCCAGAACTCCCTGGGGGATTTACCTACTGACCTTGATGGCTATTCTGGTCACTTTATGAAATTATATCTTTACTATGGCCATCAACACGGTTGCACCCAGGCATCCACTCCCACCACTGTGACAGCACAGGTCCCCATCGTATATGGAGGAGCTGAGGTGGTTGAAGGGGAGGGTAGGTGGTTAGAGTGCTGGTGGAGCTCTACTCATGCTGTAGCCAACCAATTGTAACATAGACTATTTTTTATTTATTTTTTATTTATTTTTATTAATTTTATCGATTTATATCCCGCCCCTCCTGAAAACAGCTCGGGGAGGCTTTTTTAGGGACTATGCCATGGCTGTGATGGCGGCAAAGAAGATTTTCTTTTCCACTATCATAGCATCTGCAAAGTCTTGTCCGGCAGAGCTGTTCCGGGTGGTGAGAGGCCTAGTTAACCCATCCTGTATCTGCCAGGAACCATAATCATCTACTGCCCACTGTGACATTTTTATCACTTACTTTGCAGACAAAACTGTTCATAGTCCCCATGACTTGGGCACTGCCGTTTCTACTACAGAGTCAAAGTTTGGAGTTGCAGAAGCTCAGTCTTGTCTGGTTTGTTTGGATTGGTTTCAGTTGGTATCACCCACAGAGGTGGAGGATGTGCTTGGGGTGATGCGGGTGACTGGTTATGAATTAGATCTTCGCCCATCTTGATGAAAGCCAGCTGAGAGACACTGGGGCCCGGTGTTTCATCACTGCAGGTCCCCATGGTTTACGGAGGGTCTGGGGTGGCTGAAGTGTGAATGGAGACAGTTGGAGCGGCGGTGGTGCTGTACTTGTGACCAAGATGACCGATTGTGGCATGCAGTGTTTTTTAAGCTTTATGCCCTGGCTGTGCAGGAAGCAAAGAAACAGTTCTTTGCTGCCCTCATAGCATCTGCTCAATCACGTCCAGCAGAGCTGTTCTGGGTGGTAAGGGGGTTGGTTGGTCCACCCTGTCTCCGCCTGGAATCGCATTTGTCCATGGCCCACTGTGGCATGTTTTTAGCATACTTTGTGAACAAAATCGCTCACATCAAGCACAAGTTCGATTGCCAGTTTAGATGCAGTGGCAGAGTCAAAGGTTAGGAATGACCTGTCTAATCATGTTTTGTAGGATGAATTTCAACCAGTGACATCTGCTGAGGTGGCCTGGGGTCGGTTCAGGCCACAACTTGTGAATTAGATCTGTGCCCATCCTGGCTGGTCAAGGCCTCCAGGGAGACGCTGGGGCTGGCCATGGTAATTAACACCTCCCTTTGGAAGGGGAGTGTGTCGGACTTCCTCAAGGAGGTTGTGGTCCGGCCCCTCCTCAAGACACCATCTCTTGATGTGGATGCTCCGGTGAGTTACCGGCCTGTCTCTAACCTTCCATTTTTAGGGAAGGTTATTGAATGGGTGGTGGCCTGGCAACTGCAAGCACATCTGGACCACACTGGTTTTCTTTATCCCACACAGTCGGGCTTTTGTCTGGGCTACGGAATAGAGACGGTCTTGGTGGCCTTGGTTAATGACCTCCTAGTGGAGGTAAATAAGGGTCATATGACCCTTCTAATTCTACTAGATCTATCAGCAGCTTTCAATACCATAAACCATGAGATGTTGGTGACCTACCTGCGGGACCTGGCTGGGGTGGACAGAACCATTTTACAATGGTTCTGTTCCTACCTCGCCGGTAGATCACAGCAAGTAGGGGACTGTACTTAAGCCCCTGTGCTCTCTTTTCTGGGGTCCCACAGGGTTCTATTCTGTCCCTTCTCTTGTTCAACATGTATATGAAACTTCTTGGGGAGGTCGTGCACAGTTGGGGAGTTCGTTGTCACCAATCCGCAGATGACACCCAACTGTATTTATCTTTTTCATCTGACCCCCCAGGCCCTGCTGTCTCCTTACTGTCCCGGTGTTTGGCTGCTGTGGGGGACTAAATGAGGTCAAGCCAATAGATGGTGATGGGTGAGGTCGGTGATCTGGGGGAGGGGAATTCTCCTGTTATTGGGGGTGTTCGCACTCCATTGGTTCCATATGTGCAGAGCCTGCGGGATGCTCCTGGACTCGCAGCTGCGCTTGGATTCCCAGGTGTCGACTGTGACCAGGGGCGCCTTTAACCAATTCCACCTGGTGAGAAGACTTCACCCTTATGTCTCAGACTCAGACCTTGCGACCATCATCCATCCATTTGTCACCTCAAGACTAGACTATTGCAATGCATTCTACATGGGGCCGCTCTTTGTGGTGGTTTAGAAGCTGCAGCTGGTGCAGAATCCTGCGGCCCATCTTTTTAATGGGACAGGCCGCAGGGAGCACATTATACCAGTGCACAGAGCATTGTACTGTCTGTCTGTTGTCTTCTGGGCCCAATTCAAGGTGCTGGTTTTAACCTTTAAAGCCCTACATGGCCTGGGCCCTGCTTACCTGAAGGATCACCTCACCCCCTGGGTGGCCTCTGCAATTGTCCGGGAGCACATTCCTGGAGGTCCTGCATTTCCGGCTGGTCTGTATGGACAGGTGGGCATTCTTGGCAGTTGCACCGTTGCTTTGGAATGCTCTCCAACTCAGCCTGGATCTCCTCACCTTCCGACCAAGTTGTAAATCCTGGCTCTTTTGCCAGATGTTTCGTGCGGGGGGAGGGGGATGGGTTAGGGCAGTGGTGGAGAACCTTTTCCCTCCCGGAGGCCACTTTTAAAACTTGCACAAGCTCCGAGGGCCGCACAGGAGTTGGGGTGGGGGTACTTAAGGGATGCACTCAAGGAAAGGAGGGTCCAAATCATGGATCTGTGCCATGGAGCTGTCCCCTATCCTTGTTTGCCTGCCCTCATCTCTGCTTCCCTTGAGCTCAGTTTTTCAGTGACTGGAGGTAAGAACTAGATCCAAGGTCCAGTTCCTGGAAGTGGAAAGGGGCCACATAAAAAACTTGCTGTGGACCAGCCACATTTGGCCCCCAGCCCTGAGTTTCCCCACCCCTGGGTTAGGGGATTAGGTGTGGGTTGCTTTTAACACTGACCACTGTGAATTTTTTATGACGTGTTACTGTGATTTTATATTTTTGTAATTTATATTAGTGTTGTATTTTAATTGATTTTGAGCCGCCGCAAGCTGCTTGAGTGAGAGGGGTGGGGTAGAAATTTGTATAATAATAATAATTAATTAATGATGATGATTAATAATTGCTGCGGTTATCAACATGCTGGTCATGCTTTAAAATGTGATTGTGTGGCCCTTGCTTAAAAACCATCTTTGCCATGGATCCTGACTCCCTGGTCAACTATTGCCCTATTAACCTTCTGTTTTTAGGGAAGGTTATTGAACAGTTGGTTGCCCGACAGCTCCAGGCACATCTCGACACTGTCGTATTCCTGGACTCTTTTCAGTCAGGTTTTCATCCTGGGTATGGCATAGAGAGAGACTGCACTTTGTGGCCTTGGAGATTGCACCTGGAGATTGACATGGGAAATTGTCCCCTGTTGATCTTGTTAGATCTTTCAGTGACCTTTGACACAGTTGACCACGAGGTGGTGGTGTTGACATGACTGTGGGACCTGGCGGGGGTGCATGGGACTGCTCTTGGGTGATGCAGCACAGGCCCTGCAGTCTCGGTGCTTACCCATTGCCTGGCTGTGGTTGGGGAATGGATAAGGCTGAGCCCATTGAGGCTGAATTCTGACAAGACAGAGGTGACAATGGTGCGCTGCTGGCCCTGTGATTTGGAGGGGATTGTGACTCCTGTTATTCATAGCATCTGGTCCTTTCTGGTCACTCAGGTTTGCAGCCTTGGACCCCATGCTGTTCCTGAAACATCAGGTTGTGGTTGTGGCCAGGAGCGCTTTTCACCAGTTATATCTGGTGAGGAGACTGTGACCTTTTCTTTCCAGTTTAGACCTCGCCACCATCATCAATGCTTTCATCATTTCAAGGCTAGACTATTGCAATGCACTCTGTATTGGGCTGTCGTTGATGGCTGTTCAGAAGCTTCAGCTGGTGCAGAATGGGGCAGCCTGGCTCCTTTCAGTGACGGGCCACCGGGAGCACATTACACCAGTGCTCTGGAGTTTGCATGGGCTGCTTATAGCTTTCTGGGCACAATTCAAGGTGCTGCTTTTAACCTTTAAAGCCCTAAACTTCCTGGGCCCCACATATCTGAAAGATTTCTGTCCTACTGTGTTCTGCTCTGGCCCCTGTGACCAGCTGGGCGTGCTCTCCTGCAGGTTTCCTCTGTTACTCTTATCCATGGGATGGGGGTGTGCAGAGGAATATTCTCAGTTACTGCCCTGGTGTTGTGGAACTCCCTTTCCCTACTTGAGCTCTATTCTGAACATCTTCCAGAGGTGGTGTCAAACATTTTTGTTTGGTAAGGCATTTGGCAGGCAGGAATAGGGATTGGGGTTGATTGGGGGGTCGTGTGCAGTTGTGGGTTGGTGAGAGAGGTTAGAGAAGGGTTTTTTGCGTGTCAGGGATAGGGTTTCTGGGGAGGGGAATGGGTTTTTAAATATGTTTTATTGGTTTTTGTGGATTGTAAACTACCCTGAGCCATTATGGGAAGGGCGGCATATAAGTCTGAATAAATCATAACAACAACAATAATAATAATAATCTTCCACCATTAGCTCAATGGGATTGGAGTCATTGAATGTAATATATGGAAGTTTGTGCCTTACAGGTCCAGATAAAAGGGTTTCTAACTTCAAAGCAATCTAGATAAAATGGAGACCTGGACTGGAAGAAATACAATTAAATTTAACTAATGCAAATGCCCCAATGTTATGCTGGTACAAAAAGTAAGCTGCATAAGTGTACAGTGGGAGGCCAGTGGATAGACAGGAGCACCTTTGACAAGAATCTGGAGGTCATAGCATAGCTGAATTTAAGATTCTGCTTCTGGATTTTAGGACCCTGAATGGTATAGGCCCTGACTATATATTTGAGGCCTGGTCCTGGAGTCCTGTGTTGATATTTATCTATGTCCGTAAAATGACCTATTTGGGGAACCTGCCATCGCACTTTAAGTCGGCAGGCAATCAGGCCTTTGCTGTGGCAGGCCCCTCAGTGTGGAACTTGCTCCCTCCAGATGTTTATCTCAGTTCCTCCTCTTTACCTTTAAAAAGCACTTGAAGACTTATTTGTTTTCCAAGTGCTTTTAGGATCCACTGCTGGTTCCCCTTGATTTATTTTCTCCTCCCTCTCTTTTAACTTGCTTTTAAATAGATTTGTATTTTAAACTGATTTTATATTGTTTTGTTATTGTTGTATAGCGCTCCTGTTATTTATTATTATTTATTATTTATTAGCATTAGCATTTATATAGTGCCAGCGATGTACCTGGCGCTTTACAGGGTGGGGGCGTTATAGAAATACAAATTATTTTTATTATTAATACTATAGTGAATCATAAACCAAACATGAGTCAACAATGTGACACTGTGGCAGAAAAAAAGGCAAAGGCCACTTTGGGTTGAATTAATAGAAGCATTCTTTCTAAGGGTAAAAACAGAGATGACGCTAACCACCCTTTAACCACCCTTGGTGGTTATTTATGCATGTTGCAGGGCTGTATTGGTGCCCTATGCAGCCCTGCAACATGCATAAATAACCACCAAGGGTGGTTAAAGGGTGGTTAGTGTCATGTCTGTTTTCACCCTAAGACATGGGAAGTAATGGTGCCACTTTAGTTGACACTGGTGAAACCGCATCTCAAGTATTAGTTTGGGGCACTGCACTTCAAGGATGTTAAGAAACTGGAGACTTGAGGAGAGCAACACAGATGATGAAGAGCCTAAAAGGCAAGCCATATGGGGAAAGACTGAAGGATTTAGGCATGTTTTGTCTAGAGAAAAGAAGACTATGGCAGACAAATTAGCGGTTTTCTAAAATGTTGGCCTTTTTTTACACAGACAGTGCAGCAGCGCCGATGGGTGGGCAAGCACACCCAGCAAACACCTGGCGGTGCCGAGCAGGGAGACGGGTACATGGACAGCACCGCGGGGGGTAGTGGGACGGAAAGGGGAGGGGCCGGCAAACACCCAGCGTCCAAACACCTATCCCGGGAAGCATCCAGCAAACACCCGTGACAGTCACATGGACAGCTGAGACTGTGAACGGCGGGGAAATCCCACCCAGCATAGCGACGGCACAACATGGCCGACTGAGGGCAAATGAAGCTGCGCAACGCAGCTCTGCCCCCGAGCTGCCAGAACCCACGTGGGCGGGGCAGGAGAGAGCAGGGATGACAGCAGCTACAAAATAGCCATCCCGTTCCAGCCCCGACACAGAGGCCAGACAGCCCAGCGCCACGGAGTCCCCCTACACAGCCAAGCACCCCACACACAGCAGCCGACACAAGCACACAGGGATGGGCCCATGACCCATGGGGGGCCAGGAGGGAGGACAGCAGCCGCACCACCCAGGCAACTGCTCAGCACCCCCCACAGGTGCCCATACAAGGGCACAGGGCACAGGAAAGCATGACACACACACCCGGGGAAGGAACACAATACAATGTAATAAAACAGAACAGGGGACAACAGGGAGGGGCAGGTATGTGGGTCAAACTGTGTTTGGTGCTGTGGGGACTGGGGCTGTATTGACTGGAGGAGCCTGCTGCTACTCTGCTGGTCCCTCCCCTTCCCCAGGTAATAACTCCCAGGGCATCCCTTGCCACTCTAGCAGAGCTGGCCTCGGAGGTGGCGCTGAGCTCCTCTAGAACTTTGGTCCTGGGGGACTTCAACGCCCATGCTGACACCACCCTTGTAGGAGTGCAGCGTGAGTTCATGGCCACCATGGCAACCATGGACTTGTCCCAGGTAGTCAACTGCCTGACCCATGTGGGGGGGCATACCCTCGACCTGGTCTTCTGCTCTGGCCTTGAGGTGGGTGATCCATTTGTGGGGGATGTGAGGGTCATGCCCTTGTCATGGACGGACCATTATCTCCTACAGGCCAGCCTCTCAGTGCACCCCCTCCAGAAGGGGGATGGACCAGTTAGGATGGTCTGCCCTCGAAGGCTGATGGAACCACAGTGGTTCCAGGAGGCTCTGAGGGAGATAACCCTGGACCCTGATGGTCACTCGGTCGATGAGCTGGTACAGCATTGGAACATCTTGCTGGGGGAAGCCATTGACAGGGTGGCTCTGAGATGTCTACTGCCTCCGTCTCGTCACCACAGGGCCCCTTAGTTTACTGAGGGGCTGTGGTGTATGAAACAGGTAGGTAGGAGACTAGAGCGATGCTGACGTCGGACTCACTCTGAATCTGATTGACTTCTCCATAGGACCCACTTGCGGTCCTATGTTGAGGCTGTGAGGATGGCAAAGAAGGAGTTCTTTGCTGCCCTCATAGCATCTGTGAAGTCGTGTCCAGCGGAGATGTTCTGGGTGGTGCGGGGGCTGGTCAGTCCAGCCTCCCTCCGCCTGGATGGGGACTTGTCCCAGGCCTGCTGTGAGGAGCCGGGGCAACCCCTGGTCAATAGGGCCAGCAACCTCACACCTGGCACCAGCGATCCACCTGCGCGCAGTCCAGCTTGTGCAGCTGCTCCAGGATGTGCAGGAGGAGGCCCACCACCTCAACCCTGGTCCCGCGTCTGATCCGCAATCATCGCCTGCACTGGAAGGGACAGAGGGAGAGGGGAAGCTGATCAGAACCGGCCACAGGCCCCAAGGAACTGCACCCCCACAGAGACACACAGGGACAGGGTCCAGCAAACAAGCAGCACACTCATGAATAGCATCATACAGCCGTGCTTCTGAGCAGCGTGAATGCTGGTTACATGCAGGGCCCCGATTCTTCCGCGGAATTTTTAAAAAAATTCCACGGGAGTCAGGGCCCAATTCTGCACCTCGGCGCGATTTACCATGCGAGGGGGGGGGGCTTGGCTTGCCTCCTCCTCCCCCCGCACTGGTAAAATCCTCAGGGCTTCCCCTCCCCAGCTGCCGGGGCTTGCCCTCCCCAGCTGCTGGGGCTTGCTTGACTCTCCGCCCCCCCCCGAAAAACAAAAGGAATTGCCTTACCAGAGACGGCAGCAGCAGCTGCTCCGTCCAGCGCGCTCGTACTTCCTGCTCATACTTCCTGGCCCCTCCCGACGGGGCCTCTCAGGGCGACGCAGCTGGATGATGTCATCTGGCTGCGTTGCCCTGAGAGGCCCCGTTGGGAGGGGCCAGGAAGTACGAGCACGCTGGATGGAGCAGCTGCTGCTGCCATCACTGGTAAGTTAATTAATTATCTAAAGGGGGTGCCTCCCCCCCTGGCAACTGGGGAGGCTGGGGAGGGGAAGCCCCGAGGGTTTTTTCATTCCCCTCCCCTCATGGAATCTCCTGCCCCGCGTCCCCCCAGCGCAGGCTGGAAATTCTGCGCTGGGGTAAGCGGGGCAGGAGATTCCGCGGGGGGAGGGGAATTCTGCGGGAAATCTGTGAATCGCAGACCCGCGTTTCCCTCGGGGCCCTGGTTACATGCTGCTGCACATACTGTTCCAACAGATGACCCAACTCCTCTTGCCAAGGCGCAACTACTTCCTCCAGGAGGAACAGCGTCAGAGGGCAGCGAACCTGCAGAGGGCGGCGATGGTGCGATGGGCGCAACAGACTGCTGCTTGTTGCCATGCCATGTTGGGCACTGCGGTGTCCCTGCACGCCTGGCTCATCCTGGCCCGGAGGCCCTTGAAAATGTACAGACGCCATGTGATCCTTCTGACCCTGTGATGGCACTGGACGCATTCCTGCACCAACAACTGGTGGGAGAACATGCTGGCCACCTGGAAGGATGAGGAATGGATGGACCACTTCCATATGAACCGCTCCCACCTGACACGGTTAGGGGAGCTCCTGATCCCCCATCTATGGAGGTGGGAGACCAACAAGCACTATCTGTGGCTGCCAGGGATGCGAGTGGCCATGGCGGTGTGGTAGCTGGCCACCCCTGATTCGTGCGGGAGTGTTGGGGAGAAGTTCAGGGTGGGGACGGCCACCGCAAACAGGGCGCTCCATGATGTGTGTGACCTGATCGTGGAGCTCCTCCTCGAGCTGGTCATCCAGCTCCATGATTCCGAGGAGGTGATACGCGACTTTGAGGTGCTGAGGTTCCCCCCATTGCATTGGGGCGATTGACACCACCTACATCCCCATCATACAGCCCCCCCACGCAAATACCGACTACATGAATAGGAAGCAGGCCTTCTCCATCAATCTGCAGGCTGTCGTGGATCACAGGGGCCTCTTTATAAACGTGTACATGGGCCAGTTGGGGCGGAGCCATGATGCGTGTATACTGCGTGTGTCCCTGTTCTACGCTCGCATGTTTGACGGGCAGATCGCCCCAGACCTGTACCACATGCTAGAGGGCATTCCCATGGCCCCTGTTGTGATAGGGGACCCTGCCTACCTGCTCAGCCCATGATGACTCATGAGGGTCTATCCGGTGGCGCACAACCCTGACCACCGCATGTTCAACGAGCGCCTGCTGTCAGCACGCAACGTGGTGGAGCGGACCTTCAGCCAGCTGAAGATGCACTGGTGCCTGTTGAGGAACAGGTGCCAATTCGACCTAGATCACACCTCCATCCTTGTCCTGGCAGCATACATCCTGCACAACATATGCAAGACTGGAGGCGCCACCCTGGACAACCCACCACCTGTACAGAGGGCAGGCCCCATACCCCCTGTACCAACATGCCCAGGGTGTGTCAGGGGAGTAGGGGAAGGGAACCTATACTCCGAGGGCAACTACAGAAATGGCCCAGGAAACCCAAGCAGGGGGAAGACACCAGGAAAGGGAAACCTCTCAGCCGGTCTCTTGGGTGGTTCGAGACTGCTCTCATTCCTACAGCCGGGAAACCCAGCCTCAGAGTGAATGGCTTATCATTTTGGTTATAGAAACAGGAAAAGGAGAGGGATTCCCAAGGTGGAAAGGGGGCAACGGAGTTCGAAGAGCAACAATGGGGAATACTGGTGAAGGAGGAGCTAGGCAGGGACAGTGCCAGGGGGCAGGAAGGTAAGGAGGGAGCCTTTGGGAGAAAGGAGGCCAAGCAGGGCCACAGGGGAACACAAGCTAGGGGGAATGAGACCAAACAGGGCTACAGGGGGACACACGCTTGGGGGGAAAGAAACCAAGTAGGGATACGGGGGGGGGGCCTTTATAAACAACACAGGGTTAACCACACACTACCAGTGCAGACAACAGGGAGAACTGGACTTAACAATCCCAGGGTAGTGTCAGCCGCTGCCACCTCTGGTACCAGCCCCGCCCGATGGGAGTAGCAAGACCCCCGGTGCCACGGGACACCGCACGGGCAGCAACCATGCCTACAGCCACATTACCTATGATGGCAGTGCTTGAGGATGTCGCAGAACCCTCAGCTCCACCCCCGGCATCCCCAAGCCAGGAAACACCGCCTACTGCTGTGGATCCACCCCTGGCCATGCCCCCGTCACTGTTACGCCTCTCAGAGTGCCTGCGGGCGTGTACAGGGCAGACTTAAAGGCCAGCGCCGTGTTCAGAGCGGTGCTGGTGATTTCAGAGAAACTGGCTCCCTTGCGCTTGTGATATTGACTCCTGCGAACTTGGTGCTTGCTACAATCCCCCTTTAGCTGAACGTGTGGACTTTCCTTCCTGCAACCCTACCTTAGCTGACACATGAGTGACTGGAAGAGTGAGTGGAGCGTGACAGTGAGCATGGGTGGTTCCTCCCTTTTCCTCCCCTCCAGGGCCCCCACCCTTGGGGCAGCATGGGAGTGTGTGTATTCCCCTTCCCTTCCTCCCAGTCAGAGGTGGGTCCCTCTCCTCACTACACTCCTCCTCACAGCCCTCCCTCGGCCCCTCATTCTTCCCCTGAGCGTGCGTGATAAGGTGTGTGGGGGTACCTTGTGGCTTCTCTGGGTCAGGGCACCCTATGATGATAGTGGCCTGTTCTCTTTGATTAGAGGTAACAGCCAACCTACTATCCTGATGGGAATTGTTGTCCCGCATTCCCCTTGTGACCCAGGAGAGCCTTTCACGAATTGGTACTGCGTATCTGAGAGTGTGAGAGCAACCTCACATGTAAAATAGATATATTTTACATGTGCTTGTTTTTACTGCTGTAAGCAGCCCCGAGCTGTTTTTAGGAGGGGCGGGGTAAAAATTTAATAAATAAATAAACCTCTCCAACACCCCCTCCCCGGTGACAGGTAGGTATTAAAGGTTGCACACAGGGAGAGACCGGGGCTGCACTGAAGAGACATACAATAAGGATGGAAGGGTGAAGGACCAGGAACTCCCACACACAACAGGAAACCCACAGCCCTCAGGGAGGGAGAGAGAGGGAAGGATCCAACAGATAAAGGGAGAGGAAGGGAAGGTCCACAAGATGGCTCGCACCATCTTGTGCACAGGGAGGTAAGAGCAGTTGCTCCCACAGCTTCCTGTGGCCACACCACAGATTATATGCAACCCTGTGGCCAATCAGGAAGCTGGGAGCCAAGGCCAAGGAGACAGGAGACAACTGGGGAAGGGTGTGGCAACACAGGGGGTGGAGGCACGAAAGAAGACCCAGGAGTCTGGACCTGGCCATTAGCACCGCCCAAAATGGCACCAGCCCTTGAGGCAGCACTCCAGATCCTCCAGGACTGGGGGTTCAAGACCCAGTCCTGACAGGGTGGGACATTCTGGCACATCTCTGAGGAGAACAGGGATGCCCTCTGCTGCTGCATCGCTGCCCAGGCAGCAGAGAACAGGGCCGTGCTCGACCCACACCTCAGCCCATAAACCTGTGCACCCCATCAATAAAGCTGGGTGATACCCTTACCATCTAACCATGCCTCCGTGCCTTGTGTGGGCAAGAGGGTCCTGGGAACAGGACCAGTGGGTTGCTTGGGTGCGAGCACCCTCCCTCGCTAACGGTCGTGGGGTGCTTTGGCTGCACACTGTCCTGCACGCCACCACTCGCCGGCCCACCTATGCAGGGTAACCATGCACTTGTTGCACACAGCAGTGCTGGCTGTGGCCCTGGTGGGCGGCCCCCTGGACCCATCATCTGGCCTGGTGTTGTACCGGACCCTCACCCTGCCGGTGCCCCCCTGCCCACTCATCCCAGAACAGAGGAAGTGATACGGAGGTACGTGTGCAGCATTTTTATTTGAAGGAGAAGTGTACAATGGGATGTGGGTCTCTATTTTCGGGGGCGCCCTCACCCCTGCTTGGCTGCACCACCGGGGCTCACAGCCTGGTGGGTCTTCACTGCCGCTGAGCGCAGCAGTCGGCGACTGGATGGGCCGGGCTCCCTGTCATCCACTGGCTGTTCCACACCGGCCTCTGGTGCAGGACCCTGTGAGGAATAACAAGCATGGGGTGAGCATGCCGCATGTGCACTTGGCTCCTTTCCACACCGGTGCCTGGACCATTGGGGTCCCGGGAGAAGCCTATGGGCCCCCTCATCCCCTCCTGGCCCCCCATGGGGTAGCGCCCCCACTAGAGGTGGGACCCCGGGCCCATTACCGGCTACCGGATTTACCGGTTACCGGTTCTCTAAAAACCGGATTCCCGGATTAAATCCGGTATGCCGGTACCGGTTTTATTTCATTGATTTCAATGGGGCGCTGTGTCCCCATTGAAATCAATGAATTCCTTCCCCCTCCC
>QEPC01012026.1:1305033-1319454 GCA_003113815.1 Sphenodon punctatus | reverse complement strand
GCTTGCTTGCTGCTGCTCTCGCTTTAAATCTCCCTCCGGTGGTTGTGTTGTTGCTGGTTGCCTGGCTGCGACGCTGCGTGCCTTGTCCCTGGCTGGGGCTCGTTTCGTTTGGTTCTGCCCGGGGATTGGCGTCCAGATGTTACTTTTCCTTGGTTCCCGGTGGGGGTTCATTTGACCACGCTTCCCGGGACCTTCCCCCGGCTAGCCCGGGAAGCGTGGTTGAAACTGACCCCATGTGGGTATTCTGCGTGATGAACATCTGGCGCGCGCCGTTCAGACGTTCAGGGCCCTTTGGCCCCACGGGGGGATTGAGCGTGGTTCAGTGTGGTTGAGCGTGATCTCGTAACGTCTGAAGACACCCATAGTTTACACATCCAGGCTGGCCAATTATCATCACAATCACATTCTGCAGCACTGTGACAGAGGACATAAGTGAATCTCTATTGGCTCTTTCCTAAACAGATGCTTCTGACTTCCCAGTAACAAGTGAGGGAGAGATGTTGGGATAGTCACAGCACAGAATGAGGATATTTGGTTAACATTTATGCTGGCCAGTTGGCATCACAAACAGATCTTATAAAACAGTGACACACAAGAAAATCCGTGGCACAGGCTCTTTCTCTGCATATGTTGTGCAGGCTTATAGAATTGGGACCCTTTAATACATCTTTCTGATATTTGGCAGAGATAATTCTGAAAGTGTGAAATACAGCCCTGCCAAATTTCATGTACACTGGTTGAACTACAAAGATGTTACAGTCAGATATAAATTTATAAGTTAATTGCTTATACCACAAGAACCCTTTATTCAATCCTTCTGCAAGTGGGCAGGCATAGTAGATATGGGAAGGGGTATAAACTTGCCAAGTTCCATCTACATTAAATGTGAGACAAAGAAGTTACAGCTAAAAATGTATCTGAAGATTTTTGCAAAATAATATAATTCAACTGCTTCTAAAATTGGATTCCTTTATTCAATCTTTTTTTTAATTTGGTACACTTAATGCCTTCCATTGGAGGTATAATCATGCCAATTGTTAGCCAAATATAATGAACAACAAAAAGTTACAGCTGAAAATGTGTTTTCCATTGAAACCAATGGAAAACAAAAATGAAAGCAAAAACGAAAACAACAATTTGATATTTATGAACATGAAAATGACAGATTTAAATAATGAAAATGAAAATCACATGGGCCCCTGGTGCACACCTCTAGTGATTAGTGGCCCAAGTGGGGCAACATCTGGTCTGTTTACACCCTCAGTAAGGAAAAGAACATACCATTTTTATAGTGCATGTACAAAAGAATACAAATTTCCAGTTGATGATGTATGAGATGTATTTAGAGTATAATGCAAAACTTTTCATAAAATGAAATCTGTGAAAGGAAACTCATTATTAGTTTTTCCATTGGTTATATCCTCTTATCAGTACTGCGAGAGAACTTAATTTAACACTTTATAACCTGGAGATAGAAAGTCACAATGAATTCAGACAATAGACCCATTTAAAAAAAATGAAGGATAAGCACAGGAAATATGATTTTGGGGGTACAACTTAAATGGTTCAAGGATTCATAATGGAGGTTCAGTATGTTTAATACATAAATACAGGGTGGAATATAATTCTGCCATTAAACAAACAACCAATTTTTATTTGCTCCAACCTTCCTTTTTAATGAGATCAAGCTTATGACCCTTTTTACATGAGACGGGCCCACTCATTCCCATGTAGATCTGCTGCATGGGCATGAGTGGGTGCCGCCCATGTGTCCACCATGGCAGGTGGGTGGGGGTGTGCACGGTCCTGCGGTACACCGATTGAAAATGTATAACACACCCATCTCCACCCACCTCCACCCACAGCCCACCCATGGAACAATTGGCCAGAACTGTGATCGCTCTGTACATGGAGGTGGGTGGAGATGGGTGTGCACCCGTGTGCTACTGCCCCGCACCCACCGCCCCTGCACCAGCATGCACACCCATCCCACCCACACTGCGACCCATTTAAAAAGGGGCTCCCATTGTTCTATCCAGCAATGCAGCAGATTTTAGACAAAAAAAAATCAAAATCAAATTCTGGGATAAGAAAAACAGGGTGTACCAAAATATTCACAGTTTATATTTCTTGTGATATTTTATTTACTTATCTATTCCTACAGACAGAAGCAACGTTTTTGAAACTTCAAACACTTGAGTGCAACACAAGTGAGCATTCCTGCTGAAATGGGAACTTGAAAAATAATATTGATAATACTTTACAGTTATCTAATAGCCTCAATGTGCTTTATTTACATTAATTAACTAAGCATCGCAATAACCCTGTTAAGTATGGAATTATTGCCTTAATTTTACAGATGGGGAAATTGAGGCATAAAAGCTAAAAGACTTGTGCAAGTCCACACAAGTAGGTGGCAAAGCTGGGAATAGCATTCCCACTCTTATACTTATACTATCCTCATGGGAGCACGATGCTGAGGACGATAATCTGTTGTTTATGGTCAGGTAGCGTCTAAGGCCCTTTTTACATGAGATGCACCTACTCATGCCCATGGAGGTCTGCCCATGTGATTGCTGTGGCAGGTGGGTGGGCATGCGTGCGCATTCCCGTGAAACATGCATGCACACCTACCTCCACCCATCGCCCACTCAGGGAGAATTGGCCAAAATAATGATTGCCCCATGAGTGGGGATGTGTAGGGATGGGGGGGGATCAGTGTGCAACCATGTACACAGCCCCCCTGAACCGCCCACGCTACTGCGCACACACCCATCTACCCCACACCCGCAACCCGATTAAAAAGGGCCTATGTGAATGATTAATGTGTCTGGAATGCAGTCACTGCTATCAACTGTTTATTAGTTCAGTCCTGGATTGTTCTAGATTATGCTTTGTGATGCAGAAATACCTCTAAATATTTTATATTTTTAAAAAACCTTTTTAAAAAACCTTTATCACTATGGCCGTTTTTACACGGATGTCACCCACCCACGAACACTCATAAACATGCATTGGATGGGTGCAAGAGTGCCTGTGAGTGGGTGGGTGCATGTTTACAACCCACCCACCGACACCCACGGAGCAGCTGGGAAGGATCCGGCATACTCCGTGGGTGGAGATGGGTGGAGGTGGGTGTTCAACACCCGCCCATCTGTGTAAAAAACAAAATACCCCCAACCATGGGAATGGGTCCACCAAGACCACAGAGAGATGGCTAAAAAGGCCACGCAGAGGCCCACACACAGACATGCCCACCCAGGGAGACGCTGGATGCCCACCTGGGAGCCCTTAAAAGGGATCCAAAACAGGACATGGGTGCGCTGGCTCCCAATATGTCTGGAAGGAAAGTCGCCGACCAAATGAAGGGAGCCAGCGTCACAACTCATGTGGGATGGGCCAGGGTAAGCAGAGGGACCCCGGGACACCCAGGGGAGGGGGGATGGCCCCACAGGCTGGGGGGAGAGGGAAGGACCACTAAACACAGCACACCCATCCCGCAACAGGGCCGAGGACAGACCGCAGGCCCGCACCGACAGCAGCCCCCGAGACCACCACAGCCATGGGGCACGGGGAAGGGAGTGTGAGCGACAGTGAGGTTTGTGCGAGGGGACCCCAAGAACCCAGGGAGTGGGGGCTCGCACGTCAACAGTGGAAAATAACTCGAGGGAACACAAGGCGGGACAGCAAACGGTTACCACCCCCACCCCCAGGACAGCACCCAGACACAGGAGCAACACGCCAACAGGGAGATGGCTGAGGAGGGCCTCCGTGACAGCCAGGTAAGGTGCCGGTGCCCCCTGGGGGGAGCGGGGAGGGATCCCCCCACAAGGGAGCACTGGAGGGCTGTGGGGCAGATGCTAACCCCTCTGCAATATCTCCAACAGGAGACAACCAGCTCCGCTGCCACCACAGCTACTGGGCAGGCCCCAAGCCACCAAGCTGGTAGGCCCCCCACAAGCAGTACCCAAAAGGGGGAGCCCTGGTCGAGGCAGGAGACCAGGGACTTCATACGCATGTGGGGGGCCCGAAAAGGTTTAACACGACCTGGTGCGCAGCTACAAGACCAAACAGGTCTATGAAGCCATCGCCCAGGAGATGCAGGGACAGCGTTACAATAGGGACATCACCCAGTGCATGGAGCAGGCAAAGGACTTGAGATCCAGATATAACCATATCAACAATCTCAAGTCTGGCCGTGCCATGAGGACAGTGGAGTTCCAGGACGAGCTGGACCGGTTCCTCTGCATGGACAGGGATATAGTCACCTCCCGCTTACACAGCACCGCTTTTGCCAGGAGCAGGCGGAGGGTGCTCACAACACCACCCCTGCCCGACCCCCCAGAGCAGGGGGAGGCCGCTGTCCCATGCGAGGCAAGCCAGGATGTGGGAGGGGATGACCCCATCACACAGGGGGAGGAAGAACCCCAGGAACCCACTCACTCAAACATCGCCCTCCGCGTGCGCCCACAAAACCCACAGGGCGCTGGGCCGTGGGGAAGGGGGGCGCACATGGAGCGGACGGAGACCCAGGACACTTCTCAGGAAGTGGAGGAAGATGTTCCAGGTAGGAACGCAACCAGGGCCCAGGGGAGGGGATAGGCCCGGAGGGGAGGGGAGGGGATGGGCCCTGGCCACAGTGACCGGAGCCAAAGCTGGGCACCAGGGACTGACCGACGGATCCACATTCCCATTACAGCTCCAGCCACCCTGGAGGTTCATGAGGTGGAGGTCGTGGAGGAGGAGGTGGTTGAGGAGGACTGGAGGCACCCCAGAGAGCAGGATGCCAGGATAACAATGGTAGGCCACAGTGCACAGGGGATGGGTCCTGGCCGGTACTGGGGTGACGGGCTAACAGGCCGGCCACAGGGGCAGCCCCTAGAACTAACAGCTCCCCATGCATGACAGGGACGGACTGGTGACCATCACTGGTGGGTTACCAAGCCACACGGGTTAATAGCCCCTGAGGGGTATGCAGAAGGGGGGTTGCAAAGGGGGTGGGACCAAGTGACAGGCCCTTAGGAGGAGTTGTAACAGCACAGTCCCAGGTGAATGCACCCCCTGATGGGGCTAGCTCCACTGCCGGTCTGAGGGGACACATTCCCCGAGACCCCACCCAACCAGTAACATACACCATAGGGACAGACAGGGAGGGTGGGCGGGCACCCCCTGGGGCAACAGGGATGAATGGCTAAGGGCACTCAGTATGGACCTGTAAGGCCTCGCATCCCAACCTGTTACCATCCCTCCCACAGATGAGCGCCCTCGTCCGGAGAGGGGAGCTGCCACTGGCAATGCTGAGAAAATCAGGAGATGCAGGCCCGGAACAGGTGGAGGAGAGAGGACCTCAGCAGGGAACTGCTGGAGGAAACCAGAAGGTTAGCTGAGGTGCACGCAGAGGAGCTCGCCCACACAAGGGAGGTCCAACGAGGGGAGGGGGAGAGGGACCAGGACATATTGGCAGCCATGCTAACCTGGTCCCGCACTGAGCACCTGTGGGACAGGCGCCAGACTGCCACCCCCCATCGTGAGATGCAGCTCGACAGAGCTGTGGGCGAGGGGACATGTCGTGCTGGAGGGGACCTCCACACAGGCCCTTTACCTCATGGGGAGGCAGTGGAGCTCCTGTGGAGAGAACCCCGGTGGGATGCACTCCCTCCAGGCCTGGATGGAGGGATGGCAGCCGAGTACCACCGGGGCACCACCCCCATAGGTGCAGGTGGTCCCCCCTCCCCCGCACTTCGGCCAACCCTAGTTTCCCCAGCAGCATCCCTTCACTGGTCTCGTTGACTAGGTCCCTATCTCCCATATAGCCCCACAACAATAGCCCGTGGGGTGGCCCTTCTGGGCCACACCCCTCCCGGTTCCTCCACAGCCACCTCCGAGACCCCCCCTCCAGGAACCATGGTCTCCCCTGCTCAACTCGGAACCTCCAGGCAACCAACCGCCCATGCCGGCCACCCCACCAGCTCCGGTAAGCCAGACCACTGGGCCGTCAGGAAAGGAGGGGAGGGTGGAAGGCATCGCTAACAGCAGAAGGATGGGCAGAGGGGATGCTGTGTGGGGAGCTATGGGAACACCTGAGGGCCACGGAAAGGGCCGTGGTGCTGGGGTAACAGTGCAAGGCAAGGTGTAACACTGACTTTATGTTCCATCACCTCAGGGTCCAGCACCCCAGCCCGGCGGCCTATGGACAACGGAGAGCACGGGCCATCCGGCCACCACTCCCAAAGGACGTCAGCTGCAAGGGCCCACAGGGAAGCGAGCCCCGGTGGTTCACCAAAGCAGGCATGGGGAAGGCCCCGCAAACCATGCCCCCCCTTGTACTGAACCCCAAATAAACTATGTTGTACATTACCACTCTGTTGTTCGGTGTGTCAATGGGGGCGCCATGGTGCACAGGGGTCACTCTACATGCAGATGGGGGCAGAACATGCACAATACAGATTCTGGGACCATATGTCTCTGGCCTGCAGGCAGCCGGGTGACCAACAGCATAGCTCCCATGGTAGGGTACAGGTCTGCACAGGTACCTCAGTAGAGTACCGACCATGCCACCGGACACCCGGTGAAGGGCCAAGGCCTGGTGCGGTTCACTTGCCATGGCTGGAAGGCAGTGGGTGACCCAGTGGTGTGGGCCTCACAGGACCAGGGAACCCCTACAACTCAAACACCAGGCCAGAAGTGGATGAGGGAACAGACATAGCAGACTTTAGTGTTACCCATTACACGGTTCTGTGAAGGGTGGGGACTGTCAACATGACTACTCAGTTGCCTGCTATCTGGGTGACAATGCGCTTACACAGAGCGTCCCGGTTCTCCTTCGATATGCACCGGAACGCGCCTCCCTGGACATGTTGGTAGAGGGGCACGGGACCCTCTCTCTGCAATGGTTGGGGGTAGTCAAGGGCAGTTCCGCCAGTCTTGCAGATATTGTGCAGGATGCAGGCAGCGAGTACAAGGATGGGGGTATGCTGCAGATCGAACTGGCTCCTGTTCATGAGCAGGCACCAGCACCCCTTGAGCAGCCTGAATGCCCGCTCCACCATGCTCCAAGCTGACAAGAGGCATTCATTGAAGAGGTGGCGGTCCGCTGTGCGTGTCATGGAATAGGCCCTCATGAGTCATGGGTTCAGCGGGTAGGCGGGGTCCCCTACCACCACTGGGGCCATGGAGACTCCCTCAATGACCTGGTACAGGTTGGGGGCTATCTCCCCATCAAACATATATGCATAGAAGGGGGAGGCCCGCAGTATGCAAGCATCATGGCTCCTCCCTGAGTGGCCGGTGTAGACATCAGTGAACAAGGCCCTGTGATCCACCACGGCCTGGAGATTGATGGAGAAGGTCTGCTTCCGATTCCAGTAGTCTGTCTTGGCATGTGGGGGCCAGTTAATAGGGATGTGGGTGCTGTCTATTGCCCCTATGCAATGGGGGAAGCCCAAATCCTCAAAGCCACCAATGACAACCTCGGAATCCCGGAGCCGTATGACCTGCTCAAGTAGTTGCTCCACCAGCAGATCGCACACGTCATGGAGTGCCCTGTTAACGGTTGTGGTCCCCACCCCAAACTGCTCCCCAATGTTCTGACAGGAATCGGGGGTGGCCAGTCTCCACACGGCCGTGGCCAAGTGCCTCCCTGGCAGCAGCAGATACCGCATGTTGGTCTCACGCCTCCAGAGATGTGGTTTCAGGAGCTCCCTGAGCTGGGCAAACAGGGAGCGGTTCATGCGGAAGTGGCCCGTCCATTCACTGTCCGTCCAGGTGGACAGCATGTTCTCCCACCATTCATCAGTGCGAGAGCGCATCCAGTTCAGCCTTCATGTTGGGAAAGTGACACGGCACCCATAGACATTCACCAACAGTGGCGTCCATTGCTCCGTGGGTGGGTGTGGGTGGAGATGGGTGTTGGCCAGGAGCAAACACTCACCAACACCCACCGAAAGTGGTGTTTACACAGATGCCTCAACCCATCTCCACCCAGGGAAATGCTCCCCACCCACCGGCCAACACCCATCTCCACCCAGAGGAACTGGGTGGAGGCATCATATGTGCACAGGGCCCATGGTGATTGGCTGCAGTGGTGTCCTGCAACATGTATAATAAAACATAACACCCATTTTATGAGTGTTAGAGCGTCTGTGTAAAAAGGGCCTATGTTTAATCACTATCGTTGCCTCTCATTCACCACCTCTCCCTCTGCACCGCACGCCTGGCCACAGCAACCGGCACACATATGTACCGTGGCAGCCCGTGCTGTGTGCCCTGTGATTGGTGCGGTACCGTGGGTGTGTTCTGTGCACCTGATGGGGATCCCCCCTCACAGGCCCGCCGGCATGTCCCCCCCTCATGGTCCGCCAGGCAGCCATGGGACTAGGGGCACTCCGAGGCTCCTCTGTTACCCTGGGGCCACCCCACCCCTGTGCCCCTGCCATGACCCCATGCGATCCCTGGCCAGGGAACATCCGCACCAGCCTTGCTTCGGTCACATCGCTTGAAGGCCACGGCACTGTGCAGCTGTGTTCCATCAAGTTACGCTACTTGGAGGGGCTCGTTAGCTCCCTGCTAAAGGCAGCCATGGCCTTGCTGATCTTTCATATCTAATGCTGGAATGCACCCACCAGGTGTGTGAGGAAAGGATTCACAGGGCCTTGCCAGCGTCCCACTATCAGCTGTGTATGGCCGCAACCTGGGTAGCGCTGCACAGTGTCTTGCGCAGTGCCCAGTCACAGCCGCTCTCCGTAGGATCACAGTGCAAGCTGCTGTGCAGCCCTTGGAACAGCCATGGCAGAGTGCGGAACTGGCCCTGAGGCCACCAGTGGTGCAGGGGAGGAGTGGTCGCCATGTGCCAACATGCTTTTGGGAACGCTGTGGTGGAGCCGCTATGTCCAGCAGCTGTTGGGCGACCCCCTGTCGGTGGCAGATGGCTTTGATCTCCTGTCGTGGTACGTGTGGGTGATGGGCCATCCATTGGGGGGTCCGGCTTGCCGGAGGCATGCTGGGGAGCTCAGCTTTACCCTCCTCCAACGACCTCTGTGGGACCAACCAGCTGCTGTTGCAGTACCCTGGACCGCACCGGAGATCACGGCTGTTCGCCTGGTAGCTGCACGTTCGGAGTATCGACTGGACCTCCAGGCCAGGAGTCCCCATGTTGCTACCAATTACACCGGCATCCTACTGCATGCCTGTGGCATCACCCAACCGTGATTGGACTGCCAGGCACTTCTTGGGGAGCTGGGCCTGCTACCCACTGATGTTGGAGGACCCCTGCTGATCGGGACCCCTATGGCATGTGAACGTGGCACCCTCCAATCGGTGATGAACTTATGGACTATGAAGGCTGCTGCTGCCACGGGGAATCACCTCCTGCCCTGTTTCATGGTGGATGCACATATGCAATCTTGGGGATACCACAGGGGCCTCTTTGCCTGGAAGGGGCTTTTCCTGGGGCAATGATTCCAGGGGCATCATCGGGCCTGTCCATGAGCAGGGCTTCCTGAACAGACCCTCCATCGCATTGCCGTTTCCGTGCCTGTGCTGTGGACCGCCTCAACCATTTGCCCCCTGCTCTGGCCCATGGTACTGTGTAACCCAGGGGTAGGCTGGCCTGTCAGCCGGATCCCATCACCCTGTACCGTTACTGAGTGCCTCTTTCCCTCTTGGAGTGACTGGAATGGTGCACCTGTGTGCTGCTTGTGGGGAATGGACACGAGCCCCGGATCACCGCATTGCCGTCTGTTTGGCCATTCCCCCCTTTCACCCCATCATGAATAAAGTCTGTGCCACCTTGGGTGAATTCGTATCCTTGTGCGACGCCAGTCGCCCCTCCCCTGGCTGCTGCCCTGTCCTTCTGTGTTGGTTACTGTGATGGGGGTCACTGGCGTCTCTGCTTGGGATGACTGGGGCTGTCGGGTAGCATATAGTGGTGCATGCTGGATTCCAGTGTGGGCTCCAGGATGGATCATGGGTTCACCCCGGTGGGTGGTGTGGGTCCACCGCATCCCATTGTGAGCGCTGTCCTTCATTTACCGGTGGCTGCCTGGTGTCCTTCTTCCATGTGTGGATACCCTTCCTTTGGCCTACCCCCTGATTCTCCCTGTGAAGGTGTGTTGTACTGCCTGGTTGGATTGGCTGGGCAGTCATGGCGTGCGTGTGCAACATGTGTGCTGGTGATGTCCCATGGCAGTGCTCCTTGTTGTACCCCCAGCGCATTGGGGGGGGGGGGAGAAGGCTGCAGGCCCCAACCCCTCCCTAGCAGCTGGCGTTGCCCTGGGGGCCTTTGTACTCATGTTCTGGCCTGTCTGGCAGGGGATATCCATTGGTTGGGCACCCCACCTGGGCTGACCCGCCTTCCACTGCTCCTTGCGCTCCTTGTTGGTTCCCACCATTTGCACACGAGGCGATGGATGGGCGGCAGGTGGGACGGGCAGCTGACCATGAGTGTGGGCAGTGTATGGGCCTGATGTTGGCCGCCCGTGTTCCCCCTTGATGTGAATATATATAAATGTTTATTGTTAGCCAGGGCTAATACAATATAAAATAAACAAAAATGACAAGACAAAAACAATACACGATCATAAGACCATACCAAGAAATACCTGTAAATATTATGATCCAAACTAACGAACCTCAAACATCAAACATCAATTTACCTAGATAGGGAACAGAACAAAAGAAAAACAGAATTCCCAAAGTATTCACCAGGGGATCAAATAGAAACAGACAATAACAACCACTAGATTGGTGGAAAGAAAACCTCAGATTGCAGAGGGCCCCAGATGGACTTCCCTAATCCGTAGATATATCTGGCAGAACCTAGCAACCGATCTAGCCATCTCCGTATCATTACAGTTTAAAAGAATCTTAGACAGAACACCCAAATTCCGCTGTCCAGCACAATAGCGGCCCAACAACTCCCTTCTAGGGTCACTAAGAGCTGTACAGTGGAAAAAAATATGAGTGCAGGAATCAGGTTTCTGCAGCTCACAAAGCTGGCATAGTCTGTGTTGTTTTGTGATGCCATTTTATCGCCCATCTAACAGGGCTGAAGGGAAGGAGTTACACCTAAACCTGGTATACACCCATCTGTGATTCGGATCCAGCCAAGAAAATAAATAGCTGGAACTCGGGAGGGGGTCTGCCAGGGGGTATTCAGGGGCCACTTCCTGAGTGGTCAGGAGGGCCCTCTCTTGTTGTAATTCTTGGTCTCTCAGGCGCCTCCGAATCAAAGTCAGAGAACCTGCTAAACCAACCCGCCCCAGAGATTCACGAGAGAAACCCAGATGATTCAGTTCCACCTCTATCTGTCTAGCGCAGGAGCTATGAAACCCCTCAGCCACCAACATGGCCAAAAGGGAGTTATCCTGGGGAGGGAAGAGATGTACCTTAACCCAAAGGTTGAGGAGTGATAACTTAGCCCTCAGTCTCATGGTAGAACTGAATGTTTTGAGACGCAAGAGCACCTGAGGAGTTCCCCTAGGAAGCCCCAAAATCACTCGCAGCACTTGGTTCTGGCTTCTGGATGGGTTCCAATTTTGAAAAAAAGGCAGCACCCCAAGCAGGGAAAGCATACAAGCATTGGGAAATGACCTTGGCCCTGAAAAGCCGTAAAGCTGGTAACACCAATCTCCCCCCCGGTGAAAAAAATAACCGAGGATAGTAGCCGAGGATCTTCTAGCCTGGAGTCTAACGGCCTTCATAGTGTACTCAGCTCAAGGATGAGGCAAAAATTACCCCCAGGTACTTAGAAACTTTAACTTGTTCTAAAGTATTAGAACCAATCCTCCATTGATGGCTCTTTCGAGCACCCTGGTGCCCCATTACCATGATCTTAGACTTACTGAAGTTAATTCGAAGGTCCTCCCTTCCACAATAATCCCCAAAATATTGCAGCGCTCTCCTCAGTCCAACCAAGGTCTGGGATAGCAGGACTGTATCATCGGCGTACAGGAGGGCTGGAACCCTCCTGGCACCGATCCAAGGAGCATGTGTGTCTTCAGAAAGGGGATCAAGTCATTTAAGAACAAGTTGACTCCCTTGGTGTGAATGGCTTGGGTGTCCCTGCCCACTGGGTTGTGCTTGCTGTGTGGTTCTGACCCCTACTGACCTGCACCCTTTCCGTGCACCCTCTCCCCTTCTCCCTCTCCCTTCTAGCTACTCTGGTTGTCTTCCTGGCCGTTCTCCGCCTGGCACAGATGGCCGGGCAGCTGCAGCGTGCAGCCTCGGATTTCCTGCGCTGGGGTCCGCCTGTACAAGGAGATCAGTGAGTGTGCTGCGTGTGTGCGGGGACCTCTCCCCGGGTGTCTGGTCAGGGTTCTACGTTGTTGGGGCCCACTGTCCCATCCTGATGGCCCCTTTTCTCTATCTCTTAGTGCAGGTGATGATTGTAGAGTGGACAAGGGAGTAGGAGGAGGTTGTGCAGCTACTGCTGCACCTCCTGGAGCGGGTGCACCACCTGGACCATGCCCAGGCAGATCGCTGGAGCCAGGTACGAGGCCAGCGTCCCTATTGAGGCTGGGGCCCTGTCCCACGGACCTGCTCTCTGTGCTGCCTCCCCATCTCCCTTGGACCTTTCCCGTGTTCCACGCCCTTCCCTCTTGTAAAAAAGTTGCTTTGCCCCCTTCTCCGGTTGTGTGTCATGGTCTTCCATGTGACCTGGTCTCTTGTGTGGGCGCCTTATGGTGGTCGTGGCACTGTTGGCTGGCAAGAACTGGTTATCCCACGCCCCCTCTCCCGGCGTATGTGCAGCTGCTCTGCCATGTCCTATGGGTGTGCTCCTGGTTTCCCTGGCCTGGGGTTTTTGAGGCCAATCAGCCGCCTGCTCTGGTTCCCTTCTGTCCCCCACTGGCCCGGTCTCGATCCACCCCTTTCCCCTTGGCTGCTGTCCTGATGCCCTGCCCCTCCCTGCATTTGCGATGCCCCCCCACCCCCGTTGACCGCATGGATCCCTTGTTGGTGTGGGGATGCCTGCTGCAAGTTTCCTGCCAGTTTGTGTGGTCTGGGTCTCTCCCCCTCTCCCCCTGCCATTCCCTGCCAACCCAGCTGTGCTGTGGGCTTCTGGTCCTGCTGGCATGCCTGCATGTGTCCGGTTCCTGGCTCCTTGTCTGGGGGCCTTGGCATTGTGTGTGCGGGGCCTCTGTCGGTGTGTGTGTGTGTTGGGGTCCCCTGCTGCATTGGACCTCTGCCTCCCTCCCCTGTGCCCCTTCCCCCTCCGCCCCACCCCCCGCTGGGGGCCCCCCACCTCCCTGACCTTGTAGCCCTTCCCTGTGTGGTTGTGTTCACGGTTGTGTGTGGGCGGTTACTGGTTGGGGGGGGTCCGTGGCGCCCGGCTGTCTGGCCCTGTCATGGGGCTGACTGGGGTCTGCTACTGTGTGTCTCCTGTCATCCCAGCTCCCTCCTACCCAGCCCGCACAGGGTCTGGTGGTTCATGGGCAGGGCCGTGTCTCATGACTTCATTTGCCCTCAGTCGGCCATGTTGTGCTGTCTCTGTGCTGGGCGGCGCTTCCCTGCCGTTCGGTGTCTTGCGTGTCTGTGTAACTGTCATGGGTGTTTTCTCGGTGTTTCCTGGGGTGGGTGTTTGGCCGCTGGGTGTGTGCCAGCCCCTTCCCTTCCATCCCACAAGCCCCCGCGGCGCTGTCCATGTAAATGTCACCTGGCTCAGCGCCGCCGGGTGTTTGCTGGGTGTGCTCACCCACCTATCTCCACCCATCTCCACCCACCGGGCCTGCCACAGCGTCCATGTAAAAAAGGCCTATCACTGCATCATCTACTATAAATGTTCAAATTTAATTTGGTTAAAAAATCATATGCATTTGGAAATTAGGAGGTAAACAAGGTCCAAAATGAAATGAAAGCTTGATTTATTTCAAAATACCTTTTATGATCAGACTTTGGCCCTTTTTACATGGACAGCGGTGGGTGGGGGGATGAGTGTGCTGCTGCGATGGGTGGAGGTGGGTGTGCACCCTTTCACACGGACACACACCCATCTCCACCCACCGAACCTCCTCTGTTTTTCCGGATGGCTCCATGGGGGTGTGATGGGTAGAGATGGATGTGCATAGGGAGCGTGCATGCACCTCCACCCGCCGTCTATGCTGTTCGCACTGACAAACACCCATCCACTCACACACCCACACACCACCGCGGCATCTAAATGGCAAATGAGATTTAATGTGGACAAGTGCAAAGTGATGCACGTAGGGAAAAATAATCCAAACTATGCGTACACAATGCTGGATACTAAGCTACGAGTTACCACTCAGGAAAAGGATCTGGGGGTGGTTGTGGACAATACAAAGAAATCCACAGCGCAGTGCGCAGCAGCAGTCAAAAAAGCAAACAGAATGTTAGGAATTATTCGGAAGGGGATAGAGAATAAAACTGAGGAGGTCATAATGCCTCTATACAAATCAATGGTGC
>QEPC01012026.1:1288744-1304558 GCA_003113815.1 Sphenodon punctatus | reverse complement strand
AGAAGAGGCTTGGTAGGCTGGGGCTCTTCAGTTTGGAGAAGAGACGACTGAGAAGAGATATGATAGAGGTCTATAAAATCATGAGTGGTGTGGAATAAAACAAGGCACCATGATTGGCCACTGTTGGAGACAGGATGCTGGGCTAGATGGACCATTGGTCTGACCCAGTATGGCACTTCTTATGTTCTTATGTACAGTCCAGTTGAGATTATTATTTCATGTTTCCCACTTCACTCTGTGAAGTCTGCAGTACTATAAATAGGGAATTTATTACAAGATAACAGAAATGTTGACTCTTTTTTGATCAGCAAACTACTCCCTAGTAGTATTAAGAGATGAAGGAGTACCACACCTAATCAAAGTGCATTCATTATCAGGAAAGGAACAAATTTGTTGATTCATGAGCACCATTGGGGCAGTAAAAGAAGACAGTCACTTTCTGGCAACGAAACAAACATAGCTGATCTTTACATCTCTTTATTGTCTGTGGTGGTATGTTTTACCAGTGTGATGCAGAAGCTTGGGGAAGAGTTTATTTTTCTTTCTTGAGACCAGTAAATTTTTTTCCAGTTTTGCTTTAGATTCCCTCATTGCATGGCAGAAAAGTATTTATACCAGCTTTTAAACCCCTGAAAAGAACAGATTACAACGCAGTGGCAAAATACTCTGTTTACAGTGATTTAGTACACATGAGAAGCAGTCACTTCCTACTTACACAATATCAAGATCTGTCCCAGTTCCTATTGTCATCAGTGTTCGCAGGTTTGGGCCTTGGTGTTCAAATGTGTTTACATACAGTCATTTTAAATGATTTTCAAAAACCAAAATAGTCTACTTTCTTTATTGTATCTGTGTAGCTAATGCTTGTAATGTTTTGACAGTACTTTATAAGGTTTATGGTTGCCAAGGTGACCATTTTATTTCCTATTAATTTTAAATTGTGACTCATGGATTGAGAGGCTGACAGCTTATGTGAGTACGCATGTTAATACAGGACGCCTGTACTATGTCACTCTGAAGTCTGGCATCACGTCCAGGAAACTAGAGAGTTTTTTCTTACTCTGGCAGAAGGTCAAGTGAGTTCTGTTACTAAATGGTGGTTCGAGTCATGTAAACAGAATGACATGAACAGTTGTCAGTGCAATGAGTTAGTTTTCTGTACAAGTGAATGACCTTGTCTCGAACATTGTCCACTAAATTTGCTTAAATATGATTAGCATCATGTCCTTAACATGTTTGCAGTCACAGAAGAAACACTGCAAAACACAGGGTAATCTAGACCTCCACAAACACCCACAAATGTGGGGAAACTGCAGCCCCTGAGGTAAATTGGATCTGCAGCTATTTTTTTATTTAACCCCTTTAAATTTCCTGGATGTGGCCCATGGATCCAACCGCTACCCTAAAGCTTTGAAAGAGTGAGATCATGGAAGGGAGCAGATAGGGCATGTGGTCAAGGACAGGGGGATGGATTCATAGAACAGATCCACAATCTGGACCCTCCACTCTCTTCTCCCTTAAATATCTGCCCACAACTCCTATCTGGCCATCAAAGTTTGTACTATTTTTCAAAGTGGTCTCTGGAAAAGGGTTGCAACTCCTATGTAGGGTTGCCACCTTTTGTAGTTTGACCCTGAGATTCCCACAAGGATTCTGCCCTGCCACATATCTTCCCTTTTTTCTGGAGATGGTAGCCCCATCTTCCCCAAAACTTCAGGCAGGGGCAGAGTCATACAGTTTCTTAAATCCAATCACCTTCAAATTACTCTCTTCTTGGCTGCTGGCTCAATCATCTGCAACCGCCAGTTCTCTCTCTCTCTCTCTCTCTCTCTCTCTCTCTCTCCCTCTCTCTCTCTCTCTGACCCTTGTCTTTGACTCTAACGCACCTTGGGGACTCTAACCCCATCTTGGGCACTCTGACTCCCTGTCTCTTTTCTATACCTTGGTCTCTTTTTAGCCTGGCGGGCTGCCAAGGCACAGTCTCTGGTCTCCTCCTCTCCTTATAGCCAGCCCATGCCTCGCATGTTCATCTTAATCATCTTTAATTAGGGCCCAGGAGCAGCCCCATAGCTCTCTTTTACTCCGTTCCCATTCCCATTCCCATTTTCAAAGATCCTGGTGGGACATTATTTAGTAATTATTCTCCAGTTTGGGTCCAAAAGTAGCCTTCCCCAGGGTTCCCTTTAATTCGTGCCCTTGTAGGGGTCTTTAAACCCACAGTCTCAGACCTTTGGGGAATTTAACCCCATCCTGGGGACTCTAACCCCACAGTCTCTCATTCCTAGGGGACTTTAACCCCTCATTGGGGACTCTAACCCGATATAAGGAACTCAAACCCCATATAAGGAACTCAAACCCTTTCTTTAAGCATATGCATTAATTAGATGTACCTGAAATGTATCTATTTTTATTACAGAATAATACAATCGAAAGGAAAACATACTCCCTCTACTTACTGTGTGCATCTAACTTCTGAGAAAAACCTTTCTCAGAATGCTTTTCTCACAGATGAGGCTTTAAACTCAAGAAGATGAGCAGCTGTAGCTCTGGGGTGGTTATTTTGCCTCTGGCTGCTGCAGATTGAGACTACACCTTTTTTCTTGCTGCTGAGTAAGTATTCTTAGCTTTTTATTTTTTAAAAGTCTCTTTTCTGAGGAACGGATACATCCTCATAAGTAGCATTTCAATATTGTAACTCAGAATGATCATTTCAGTTATTTTCTGGTTTTCATCAATCCCAATGAGATTAATTCCATAAACTCAATCTACAGCACTCAAAACTTTAGTGGACGTTTGATTGTGAAGTATTTCTTTTTTTGAAAACTGGTATGTTTCTTTAGGAAAAACATTCTCTTATAAAAGTCCTAATTTATTATCAAATATAATGTGTTTAGTAACTATATTTTCTAAGGTCTGAGTTGTCAATGTCTGATAAGTGTAAACACTGCCTTCCAAGCCATCCCAGTGTTATTGTTTGATTAATAAATAATAAAGTCAAATGGGAAACCCTGATATCAATTATTTATTTATTTATATTTCTATGCTGCCCTTTCCAGAGGCTCAGGGCAGCTTACAAATCATAAAAACATTAAAAGACAAAAAAACTCTAACCCTCCCAGCCCTACCACTACCCCATTCCCAAACCACCAAACCATCCCAATCCCCAATTTATCCCCACTCACCAAATGCCTTTCAAATAAAAAAATCTTACACCGCCTTCGGAAGACACTCAGGCTTGGACTCGAACAAACCTCTGGGGGAAGGGAATTCCAAAGCATCAGGGCAGCAACCGAGAACGCCTCCCTGCGAGCCCTTGTCATAGGAACAAGACTAACTGATGGTACTCACAGGGAGGCGCTGCCGGCAGATCGCAGGGGCTGCAGCGGGGTATGGAAGGACACATGGTTTTTCAGATGTGTGGGGCCTAGACTGTTTAAGGCTTTAAAGGTCAAAATCAGCACCTTGAATTGTGTCTGGAAAGCTATAGGTAGCCAGAGCAGGCTTTGGAGCACTGGTATAATGTGCCTCGTCCCCAAAAGGAGGTGAGCTGCCACATTCTGCACCAGCTACAGCTTCCGAACAGTCATCAAAAGGGAAGTACCGCATAGAGCGCATTGCAATAATCTAGCCTTGAGGTGATGAAAGCATGGATGACTGTCGTCAAATCCAAATCAGAAAGAAAAAGCCGCAACCTCATCACCAGATGGAGTTGGTGAAATGTGCTCCTGGCCACAAACGCAACCTGACAATCCAGGTGCATCAGAGGATCCAGGAGCACTCCAAGGCTAAGAATCCGATGGACCAGAGGGGGCCAGATTCCATCAATAAGAGGAGTCCCAATTCCTTCCAGGTCACATGGCTGGCCAACCATCATCACCTCAGTCTTGTCTGGATTCAGCCTCAATAGGCTTGCCCTCATCCAGTTCCTGACAACAGCCAGGCATCAGTTAAGCACTGAGACTGCAGTGCCTGGTCAGATGAAAGAAGAGAGGTAGAGTTGGGTGTCAGCAGTGTTGGAATTTTATTAGTGGTCAAAAAACCAAAAAACCAAAACCAGCTTGAATTATCAGTAGCAACATCTTAGAAGTAATCAACACCTTGGAGATTGTTTCTAGATTAAAATAATCTACTTTATTGAGAAATACATTGTAATAGGAAAGGCCTATCCCTAGATCTTACTAGCTAGCTGCCACCAGCATGGTGGCCAGTCATGTTGAAGGTCAGAGAGAGAAGAGAGGAATGGAGAAAGGTCAGGAAGAAGGAGGAAGTCCAGTAGGAGCTTCCTGGGCACTTCCCACTTGGGAGGGGGCTTAGAAGCAGAGATCAGGAAAGGTTAAAGTGACCCTAAGGCCGTTTTTAGACGAGCGCGGCGGCGCCCGCGCTTGTTTCTTTAAAAAGCCGGCAGCCTGTTCCACACGTGACGCTGCCGCCGAATACGCATATGCGCGGCCGACGCGCATCCATTTCCGGGCGCGAACTGACCGGGTCGGCGATCGAGGCTGGTCATATGCGGCCGGAAATGGAAGTGCATCACCCGCACATGCGCGTGTTCGGCGGCAGCGTCACGTATGGAACGGGCTGCCGGCTTTTTTGAAAACAAGCGCGGGCGCCGCCGCGCTCGTCTAAAAACGGCCTAACACTAACTCACTATCTCTACTACCAATGCCCCTAGTGGTCATTAGGGTTTGTTGGTGTAAAAGGGCGATGTCATCTGGAGCTGTTTCTCCAACAATCAGAATACTGATGGCACCTCACCCCAAACCTCCAAATGCCCTTGTCCAATGGCCTCGTATACACGTTGAACAAGAGCAGGGACAGAATAGAACCCTGTGGTCAACTCTATAGGATTTGCAATCTTTTTGACAAGGCTCCATATATTTTGTACCACCCCTGCCAAAACTTAGTTAGAATCTTTTTCTTTTACAAGGAGTCTTAAAATAAAACCCACCCTCTTTCTATACTCCTGTATCCTTAAGGCATCTGGAACTGCAATACATTTTGACTATCCAATTATCTAACAAAGAGCAATCAAGGAAATAATCTTATCCTCAACCTGGTCCCTCTCTCTTTTCTCTCCCCTCACCATCCCCCCCAAAACAGATTGATATGCTTCAAAATAGAATCATTTGAACTGTTGTCAGGGCCCGTTGAGGGTGTCACAGGGCGGGGCCAAGGCTGACGCCCACGGCCGATTCATGGCTAGAACCGGGACAGGCCCCAGGACCCCAGATCTGACACAGAGGAAGCGAGGCTGGCAGCACCCGCCCTGCACACAGCTGACACCATGGAGGAGGATCCTCAGGGCACGCAGAGCGAGCGCAGCAGGGTGGGGCCAACGGTGAAACTTCGGTGCTCAGCGCATCTGCACACTACTACAGGGCAGGCTAAAGCAGCATAAAAGGGAGCCGGCAGCAAGGAATGTTGCCGGTGATCAGCTCTGCTGTGAGAAACTGGCCCCTGGAGTTAGTGACTGTGGTTTGGAGCAAGAGGGAGTGGTGGTAACGTGCTTGGCACATTTGGTAGTTTGTGAACGTGTGTGTGTGTGCAAGTGAATGGTGAAGTATTTCTTGTTCTCTCTGTATCTGGGATCCATCCTGTTTCTACATTCCTCTGTGATTGTGCAATTCTGCTGTCCTCCTTGGACCCCTTTTCCCTGGAGTTTATTCCCCAGAATCCCCACAAGTCCGCCACTAGTTTCATCCCCGGGTTGTATGAGTGCGTGTATCTGCATACTAGTGGTGTGGGGGAGAGTGGAGCGTAGTGGAGAGGCCCTGGCTCAAGCCTTCCTGATCACCATCCCTATGATGATCTGGCCTTCTCTCGCAAGGGAGTAATAGGGTCACACAAGATCCTGAGGGACCATTTTACATCCATGGAAGTGCTGGGTTTGGAGGGGGGTGAGTGCGTGATAATTTCCATCCTTTTCCTTCCCTTCTCATACCCTTCCTTACCTTACAACTGTCAGAAAGCCCAGAGGCAGAAATGGCGAAAGCAGCAAACCTCCTTCATGCCATTGTCCTCTGGAGTTTTCTCTGGTGTCTGCCTTTCACAGCCCTCTTCTTGTTCACCTTTGATAAGTGTAATCTCTCTCCAGCAGCTCCCAAAGCTTCTCTCATTGATTTCTTCAATAACTAAGTGGGGGTTGTTTATAAAGATCTTCCCTCTCAGACTGGCACCTGTATTGAAACAATTTATTATTGCTAGCAAATCTATGGGAATTTGCATCCAAATCAGTGTGTAGCTTTCAGCCACTGTCTGTGCTAGCTGAGGAGGAGGAAGGTAGGGACATGACTACCTTGAGACTCTAGTAGAGGGTGAACTGCAAAGAGAGCAGATACATTGCATTGCATTTCTTTTGGCTATATGCAAGATTCCTCTGAGGCTAGATTACCACAACGGCCTTGGTGTTCTTCAAGCAAAAATAATTGGCTAATATGTACTTCCTCACACACAAACTGAAAGATTTTCCACTATGAAGGATCTTAAAATACCTTGAATGTTAGGATTTCACTAGCATATTGGAAAGTCCTGAACTGTTCCTGTAAAAAACCTAAATCGCTAAACTGAAAACATGTAAAGTCCCTGGAAAAACCCTTTGCTCTGTTAATTTTTCCATATACAATGAAGAAGGGACATTATGTGTGTGAAACCTTTGACACTGGGGCCCTTTTCACACAGGCTGTGGTGGGTGGGGGGATGGGTGGAGGCAGTGGCATGTATGTGGTGTGTGGGTGACTGTTCTCATGGGTGCACACCCATCTCCACCCATGGAGCAACCGCTATTCTGGCCAATTGTTCTGTGAGTGTGTGGTGTGTGGGGATGGGTGGTGCGTGGGAGTGCACATGCAACCCCACCCACCACCTGTGGCATTCCCACAGACACCTTCCCACTGTACAACCACCCGCTGAGGCGTTTGCACAGGCGCCCCCCCCCCACATGTTTATATGAAAAGGGCCTGAGTACTGGGCCTTTTTACACAGGCGCCCCCCTTCACCACACACATGTGCAGGAGGGGGGGCATCTATAGGAACATTACAGGTCACCACCAGCGGTGGGGGTGCCCATGGGAATACCACCAGCGGTGTTTGTGTGTGTGTGCGCACTTCCATGCTCCACCCGTCTCCCACTAACAGAACAACGGGTTCCAATGCCGGTTGCTCTATGCGTGGAGATGGGTGGAGGTGGGCGGAGATAGGTGTGTGCCCGTGGGAATGGCCACATACCCACCTCCACCCACCATGGGCACAAACCCATTCCCGCACCCACTGTGGCTTGTTTGAAAAGGGTCTCCATCTGGCTTCTTGCAGCAAGCATTTGGTATTACTAAGGCAAGGCAAAAAACATTTTAGAAAGTCACACTTTTTAAACAATAATACTTGGAATTTCTGGTACTTGCTGGTAGAAATCTTTTCTGTGTATAGCATTTTAAGCTTTCCATGCCTGTGTTTTCAGGACTGGGCCTAGCTAAATTCTTCACAAGCATTCAGTGAGGGAGAAAGGTAAGTACTGTTACCCTCTATTTACAGATAGATAAATTGAGATAGGTAGAGCACAGGACATACCAGCAAACACAGTGGCACAGCTGGGGCTAGATTTAAATCTTTGAACCCCCAGGCTCATGCTCTAACCACTAGTTCACGCTGCCTCTTGCTGTGGGCTCAGCACAGAGAAGCTGGGTTCTTGATTGCTTATTCAGGGGATTGGTTTGGACAGGGAAGTGTGATAACATACTTAGACCCTTTTCACACAAGATGCCCCCTCCCCTCACCCACGTGGGCAACTGGGTGGCCGGGGGGGCATCCATGCAACAGCTGGTGGGGATGGATGGGGGTGCATACACGCTCCAATGCTCCACCAACCGCACCACCCACATGGAGGCATTGGAGAAAACCGACATGCCTCCGTGCGTGGAGATCAGTGGAGATGGGTGTGCGTCTGTGTGACACCTGCCACAGCCTCCACCCATCCCTCCCCCTGCACTGCAGCTCCTCCCAGGCCTGTTTGAAAAAGCCCTTAAATGTATCCCAGTTCCACAAACTGTGGATAGAATGTGTGTGGTGGTTGTGGCAAACATTCCAGCCCAGATCATGGAACAGAAACTTAGGCTGTTTTTGCATGGACGCCGCCCTACTGGGAGTGTGGGCGGGTGGGCAGTGGGGGGCCCATCTGTTAGGGATGGGCAGACAGAACGCCGTTCAGATGTTCGGACGTTCAGTTGTTCGGTTCGAAACCCGAGTTCGTGTTCGGCTGTTCGGTTTGGCGGAATTCGGTTCGGTCGAACTTGGCCAAACATTCAAAAAAGTGCTATTGGTACCGAAATCAATTTTTTTGGGGTATCGGTATTATTTGGCCCTGAAACTAACCCTGGTGTCTACCCCTGGTGCCAGGAAGTCTGCTCCTCAGCTGCATCCCCCTTCCAGTCACGTTTTCCCCACCCAAAGTCACGTTTTCCTCACCCCCGAACTCATCCGAACTCATCTGAACTTTTCCGAACTGTTTGGAAGTTCAAGCATTTGGTTTGGAAGTACGGTTCGGTCGTCTGAACAGGCTGAGTTTGGGCTGAACTCTGAACTTCCGAACCGCATTCGCACATCCCTACCATTTGTGCACACGGCGCGGTGGTGAGCGGGGGGCTATGGGTGTCTTCCTGTGGAAACACCACAGGAGGTGGGTGAAGGTGGGTGTGTGCCCATGGGAAAGGGAGCATACCCACCTCCACCTGCCATGTCTGTGCAAAAATGGCCTTACAACCACAACACTTGATCTGGTGTGTAATTACAGTGACCTTTTTTTTCTGATGAGGGTCAATGCCTGATTATTTTTTTTAGAGGAAGATTATAGACCCCTGTAATAGGTGGATGTGAAATAATCTGCCACCATGAATACTTATAGTGCCAGGTGCACTGCTGGCAGTACATAAAAATAACAATAATAATAATACTACCAACTATTGTTAACCTAATGTCCTGTCCTTCATTGAAACTTGCTAAATGCTTGGCCTTAAACATGTCCTCTGACAATGAGCTCCACCTAATTACACATTGTATAAAAATGTTTTTTCTTTCTGACTTTTGAATGTGCTGCAGGTCATTGTCACTGAAGGGCCCCTCATTCTTACATGACAAGATACAATATTATTCCCTCAGGATAATTCATTATTTTTCATACTTTCATAATATCCCCTCTTATTAATCTAATTTCCAAAGTAAACAATCCCAGACTTTTCTGTTTCTCTCCATATGTGAATTTCTCCATGTCCTCACTTTTCTAAGAACTCACTCCAGTTCTGTGTTATCCTTTTTCAGATGAGATGACTGGTACTAGACACAGTGCTCCGGATGAGGATGGATCATTGCTTCATAATATAATGCCATTTTTGTATTATTTTCTTTGGTTTGCCTTTCCCCCCTTTCATTGAGCTGCTCCTACACTCAGTGCATCATTTGCTTTCACCCTTCCCCCAGCTGCATGCAGCTTCTATAGGAAGCCTGGGGTGTGAAGCTAAGCTGAATGGAACCCTTCTGGTGCCTGGAATAGTTCTACGTCTTGCTGGTTACAGTCTTTTCTCTGCATTTGTGTAGATTTTATTTTACTGGTAAATTGTTTTTTATTTTTTAAAATAATTTTAAAAATCATTTATATAGAGCTTTCACCATTAAAAGTGCTTTACAATCCTTACCTAGTTTGCTTTCACAAGAAGCCTGTGAGATATTTCATTACTATTCTCATTTTACAGATGGGGAAACTGAGAGAAAATGACTTGTCCAAGCCCATCCAGTGAGCTCATGGCTAAGGCCCTTTTCAAATGGTTGCGGGTGCTTAGGGGGATGGGTGGGCAGTGTGGCAGGTGGGTGGTGCATGGGGGTACATTCCCACAGACCCCCATCCACCTCAACTCATCTCCATGCACGGGGCAACTGGCATTGGCGCCCGTTGCTCCATGCGTCGGTGGTGGGTGGAACGCGGGAGCATGCACACACCTTCACCCACCACCTACGGTGTTCCCACAGGCGCCCACCCATCCCCCCCACCCGCTGCAGCGTTCACAGGCACGCTCCCCACCTGCAGAAGCATGCAAGGGGAGGGGTGTGCGTCCGGGTGAAAATGGCCTAAATCAGGATTTGAAGCTAGCTCTCCCAGTTTCAACACCTTATTTATTTTATTTATTTATTTATTTTAAATATTTCTGAGTCGCCCCCCATGCCTACGGCATCTCGGGGCGACGTACAATCCATATGTATTAAAAACACAATAATTTAAACTTAAACAGGATTGGGGAACAAAATTTAGAAATAAAACAAAACAAAGGTAGGGGAGAGCTAACACCCTATTCCCCCTCCCCCCCACCTCCCCAAAGGCCTGGGTGAACAGCCAGGTTTTACAGGCCCGCCAGAAAATCAAAAGGCTTAAGGGCAGGCGAGCTTCCTCCAGGAGGGAATTCCAGAGACGAGGTCAGGCCACCGAGAATGCCCTCTCCATTGTAGCCCCCCGCTTAACACGGGGGACCTCTAAGAAGGCATCCCCAGCAGACCAAAGGAGATGCTCTGGGGGGCGGAGGGTGAGGCAGTCCCTGAGGTATGAGGGGCCCAGACCGTGAAGGGCCTTATCGATTAGTACCAATACCTTGAACCTGGCTCGGCACGCTATTGGCAACCAGTGCAGAGTCCGGACGGAGCACAGGTGTTATATGTTCCTGATGACCCATCCCCGTCAGGAGCCAGGCCACCCCATTCTGCACTAGCTGCAGCCTCTGGACCACGAACATGGGCAGCCCCACGTAGAGCGCATTGCAGTAGTCCAGTCTCGAGGTAATGAAGGCATGGATGAGGGAGGCCAGGTCTGGCCTGGAGATGTATGGATGCAGCCTTCGCACTAGAAACAGTTGGCGGAAGGCAGCCCTCGCCACCACCTCCACCTGTAAATCCAGGCAGAGATCCGAGTCCAACACCACGCCCAGACTCCGAACCTGCTGATCTATGGGAGGGCGAACCCTCCCAATTAGGGGGGGCCGACACCTCCCTCACCCTCCCCACCAACATCACCTCCGTCTTATTGGGATTGAGCTTCAGTCTGCTCTGCCGCATCCACTCCGCCACGGCCTCCAGACACTGGGATAGCAACGAGACAGCAGGGTCTGGGCCAGCTGAAAAAGAGAGGTACAGCTGAGTATCATCAGCATATTGGTGACATCGTACCCTGAACCCCCTCACGACCTCCCCCAAGGAATGCATATATATATTAAATAATAGTGGAAACAGAATGGAACCCTGCGGAATGCCGCAGGACAAGGCGTGGGGCAAGATGTTTCAGCTCCCAACACCACTTGCTGGCTTGTCCCCGAGAGAAATTAGCGGAACCATTCAAGAACAGTCCAGTCCAGACCCCCCAGGTCATGCAGTCATCTCAACAGCAGCCCATGGTCCACGGTATCAAAAGCGGCCAAGAGATCTAGCAGGATAAGAAATGTAGAACATCCTGCATCCATCTCCTGGCAGAGATCATAGACCAAGGCCACCAACGCTGTCTCAGTGCCATAGCCGGGACGGAACCCAGATTGAAAAGGGTCCAGGAAACCGATGTTGTCCAGATGCACCTGGAGCTGGATCACCACTGCCCGCTCAATAACCTTCCCTAAAAAGGGAAGGTTAAAGACAGGTTGATAGCTGGTGAGTGCGTCCACATCAAATGGTTTTTTCAGCAGGGGGTGCACCACAGCCTTCTTGAGGCTAGGCGACAGCCTCCCCTGCCGCAGGGACGTGTTAACCACTCTTGCCAGCACCATCCCCAATGTCTCCCTGGAGGCTTTTACCAACCAGGACAGGCAAGGATCAACTTCACAACTGGTGACTCTCACAGACCCCAGGACATCCACCGCATCGGCTGGTGTCACTTCCTGAAACTCCCCCCACAAAGTTGGACCAGATGGGGCCTCCGTCACCTCACGCTCTCCACCCACTGCCCCCAACCCGGTGTCAAAGTTCCTCTGAATCTGAGCGATCTTGTCTGTGAAGTAGGTGACAAACTCCTCACAGCGGGCCTGGGACAAGTCCCCATCCAGGAGGAGGGAGGCCGGACTGACCAGCACACGCACCTCCCGGAACAGCTCCACGAGCGTGACTTCACAGACACTACTCATTAGACTACACTGGTTCTCAGTTAATTCAAACCAAGGCTCTTTTCGAATGGGCCGCAGTGGGTGGGGGGATGGGTGTGTGCCCACGGTGGGTAGAGGTGGGTGTGCACCTGTTCCTACAGGCACACACCGATCTCCACCCATCTCCGTGAATGAAACAACTGGCATTGGAGTCCATTGCTCCATGCATGGGTGATGGGTAGAGCATGGGAGCGTGCCCCCACTCACCCACCACGGGTGCCATTCCTACAGATGTCTACCATCGCCCCTGCACCTGCTGTGCCATTCGCATGGGTGCCCCCTCCCACTGCAATGATACCAACTTGTTCTCTTCTATCCACTACCTTACTGACACATGTAAAGAATGTTAATTGATTAATCAGGCCAGGTTTTCCTATGCTGAAACATTACTGGTTAACCTTTGTCAAGTCACGATTTTCTAGGAGTGACTGTAGAGGTCCTGTGGACTTCACTTGTGTGTAATTTTGAGATGTAGCCCAGATTAGTATTTTAAATGCCAGATATTTTATCTGTACAGAAAACTTCCTTTCACAAAGGGGAAAAAAGTCCTCTGTACAGACCAAATAACTGGTATTTAAAATAACATCATGTTCAGACATGTTCCATTTTGTGTGCCCCTTTGGGGTGTATGATGTTCTAATGAGGCCTAGAGAGAGGCAATAGCACTACAACACTGGACTACAGAGCTGTCTGGAAATATTGTGGAGAGCAAACTGAAATATCCTGAAAGAGGCCGGGGAAACCTTTCCCTCTTGCAGTCCACTTTGTGTGTTTTGAAATGAGATGCTACCATGGATGGCCACCCAGGAGCCACTCATCCAACTGGCCGTCTGAAGGTGGAGTGGGGGGATGTGTGCTCCTGTGAACTACGCAGCACCCACTCATGGTGCCCTGCCAAGAAATCTGGAATGTGCCATGAGGGGCAAGCCAAAAAGGTGTGTGGCAATGGGTGCCCACACATCTCCTGCCCATATGAACTGGGACAGCCACCCATACCACCAGACAGGTCCCCTACTCATAGGCACTGTGGGCAGGGGACATGGCCTTTGCAAGTCACAGGTACTGGCCACGAGCACTGAGGATCCCAGTTCCCCAGCGCTCACGCCTGGGACATGTCAATATCAAAGGCCAGCCCAGTGCGCTTCCCCCTCCCCCATGTTCCATGTCAGGGGGAGTGCGAGGCGACTGCCGCAGTAGCCATACTGGGAACTGCCCATTAGAATCCTTCCCCATGCACTCCACCTAAGTGGCTGCTCCGCAACTGTGCCACTCAGTGGCCGTGGACCCTACCTCCAGCCTTGCTCATTTAAAAACACCCTTTGAAAATTGGTGCAAGCTCTGTGGACTGGATAGATGTTTGGGGCAGGAGTGTGTATGGGTGTGCTCAGCATGGAAGTGGGACGCAGAGGGTCCAGACCATCAATCTATCACAGATCCACCATGTTTCCTGGAGTGCTTGCCCTCATCACTGTTGATTTCCCTGAACTCAGTCTTCTAACCATTAAGCGAAGGTACTGAATTCACATGTCAACTTCAGAAACTGGAAAGGGAACAACTAAAAAACCACCAAGGGCCAGACTTGGTCTATGGACCATAGGTTCCATACCTCTACCCTAAAGTATAAAAGCAAAAATGGAAAGGATAGAAGGGATGTAGTTTGTGTCTATATCCCTTGAGTACAATCACTCTCTGCATTTCTACCAGTGCAAGTGGTGTGTACAAGCAAGAGAAGGCTATGTCAAATATTTAGTGGTTATAGTTGAATAAATATTGAGTGTTTCCTAAATACGCTCAGTGACAAGGATAGTGCAATGGTTCACTTGCAATTACCCAAATGGGAGGGAAGCAATGGATTCCCTGTATCACTCACCCCAGGGTGGGCATAGGCAATGGCAGCCACCACACCTTGGGGTCAGCATGGAGAGCAGGGCATATGGTCTGCCCCCACCCCCTCAAGGAAACGAAGTGGGCTGCTATAGGACACCCTGCCATATCCTGGGTGGGTCAACGCACTAGCCATACGCATGGGCACCCAGCCCCACCCCACTTACCTGCCCCTGGCCATGATGTGGCCATGCAGGCATGGCAACAGCAGCCTTGCCTTTTTCTGAGAACACATGACATAACCAGTTGGCTGCCTTACCTCAGGATGGGATGAATATCTGGCGGCCACAAGCACGAATGCATCTCATGGCAATGGTGCCCAAATTGAGGTAAGGCTGTCCAACTCCTGGTAGAGATGGGCAAACTGATTGCTTCGGGTTTGGGAGTTCAGTTCGGTCCAATTCAGTTCAGTCGTTTGGTTCGGTCGTTCGGTTCGGTCACCGAGTTTGGGTTCGGGTGTTCAGTTTAGTCAAGTTCAGTTCAGTTCAGCTGTTCGGAAAAAGTATCGCAAGAGCCCGTGATCGTGCCGGAAACAGGAAATTTGAGTGCGTGCGGAGCTTGTGTGGGTGAGACCGTGTGTGTGTGTGGCTGTTCGGTTCATGTGCTCTGTGTTTGGTTTGGCTGGCTGTGTTCGTTTTGGCATGTTGTTGGTGAGTGTTTGTGGTGGGTGACTGACTTGACTGTGTGGCTGGTGTTGGCTTGGTTACATAATAATAATAATTAATAATAATGCAGAAGACACTGGTCATTCTGATTAAATGCCGGGGGACCAAGTTGGTGGTCTTGGAGCCGGTGGTGGAGGAGGAAGAGGTCGCTGCCCCAGCCCCTGGACCTTGGTGGCGGAGCTCCCAGAGCCGGTGGTGGAGGAGCAAGCGGCAGGCACAGGAGGTGCTGCCAGGTTTATAAACATTTTTTTTACTTTGAGGGCAAGAAAGGCTCTATCCATTAGGGCGAGCTCACTGGGGTGTGGGTGGGTGTGTGGGTGGTGTGGGCATCAGTTGGTCACAAACAGTGGACATCAGTGGGTGGCGGAAGATGTCTGCCACAAAGAGAGAGGGTACTGTAGTGTGGGGGGCTCTTCCAGCAGTCAGGCACGAGCATGAGCAGCACCCCTACCCAAACATGTGCCAGGCTAGCAAGGGCCTCCACTCTCCAGTTGCCATCCCATTCCCTATGCACCCCCAAATAAGGGCAGGATTTGCATGTGCCAGCCACCAGGGTCTTTCCAGTTGCCATCCATAGCATTCCAAGGAGGGCAGGATTTGCACGTGCCAGACAACCAGGGTCTCCCCATTGCCACCCCTCCCCAGCACCCAAAGAAGGGCAGGATTTTCACGTGCCAGCCAGGGTCTCATCCCTCCGCAGCACCCAAAGAAGAACAGGATTTGCACATGCCAGCCAGCCAGGGTCTCCCCATTGCCATCCCTCCCCAGCACCCAAAGAAGGGCAGGATTTGCACGTGCCAGCCAGGGTCTCCCCCCTCCGCAGCACCCAAAGAAGGACAGGATTTGCACGTGCCAGCCACGGTCTCATCCCTCTGCAGCACCCAAAGAAGGGCAGGATTTGCACATGCCAGCCAGCCACGGTCTCCCCATTGCCATCCCTCCCCAGCACACAAAGAAGGGCAGGATTTGAATGTGCCAGTAAGGGCCTCGTCTCCATTGCCATCCCTCCCTAGCACCCATCCAAAGAAGGGCATGATTATTGCATGTGCCAGCCAGGGTCTCTCCATTTGCCATCCCTAGCACCCCAAGGAGGGAGGACTAGAGGCATCA
>QEPC01012026.1:1269584-1286809 GCA_003113815.1 Sphenodon punctatus | reverse complement strand
AACACAGGGAGGGGTAAAAACAAAAAATAACACCTAAATCTATCTAATATAATCTAAATAAATGATAATATGGAGGTAAATGGGTTGGATGGGTGAAATAGGAGGAGAATGGAAATGGATTAGGAATAGGAAGGAACAAAATCTTCTGGGAAAGGGAGCCGTCTGAAATGCCTGCTGTTCAGGAACAGTTACTAGCTCAGAAGGTGTTGGGAAGGGGGGAGGCAATCAGTTTTGTTTCTTGCTGCACCCGCCTCACCGCAAGCCCCATTGCCTCCGTGCAGCCTAGCCCGTGGCCGATCGCAGACTGCGAAGCCAGTGGTCTGAGGCGAAAAGGGATGGTGATTGGGTAGGCTGGCTGCTACTCCAAGCCTCTCCACCCCTGGTGCCTGGAAGTCTGCTCCTCAGCTGACTCCTCCTCCCTGTCACGTTTTGCCTTCCAGTGACATGTTTTTGCCGCCTGAACACATTCCTAACTGACCGAACCGTTCGGAAATTTTGACGTTCGGAATCGAGATTGATTAGGTCAGTCCGTGTTTGGATTCGGTCATCCGAACAGACCGAGTTCGGGCCAAACTCCGAACCGCGTTCGCCCATCCCTAACTCCTGTCAACATCTTGTGTGGCTTCATTCAGTGGGTGAAAACAGATATGATGTGGGCTCACTATGACCCACTGTGACCTGGGACTCACTGCATGTGTGGTCCCACAGCATCAGATGTTGGCTTAAGGCAGATAGGGGGCTGGCCCAGAGTGTGTTCTGGGGCTGATCCCAGGCACCCGTTTGGAGCCAAGGGCTGCTGATGGGGGCTAATGCAGGCTGCAGCGGGCCAATGTGTTTGGCCCCACCATCGCCACTGTAGGGCTAGGGCCACCATGGCCAGGCACCATGGCTAGGCACCATGGCTGCCTGTCATGGTGCTCTGTTGCTGTGAGATGGCTCTCCTGGTGGCCAGCACATTTCTTTACCGGAGAGTGGCCACCGATGTTTTCCACTGCTGTTTCCCACTCACGCCAGGTTGCAGAGCCTGAATGTTTTTAACCCAATGATCTTGTCATGAAGATCATTATAGCAAATGAGGAGTTTTGCAGATCTTTGTTGCATACAGCTAATATGTAGGAAAATAACTTTATTCACAACAGTCAATTTTTAAAATGACACTTTGGCTTTTTACAGGTAAAATATCAGCCCAGAACCATTAAAGCCAAAATCCATAAATTAATATGTAAAAACCATCATTTATTTTATAAGTCTACAATTTTAAAGAGATCTAGGCGTTAGATACAATTCTAATATAGTATAACTACTGAAAAACACCCTTCCTGTGTAGTTATTTTACATAAGTAGACAATAGTTTTGTTTGCTCATCACAAAAATACTTAGGTCCTTTTTACACAGACACTCTAACACCGATAAAATGGGTGTTACATTTTATTATACATGGTACAGGGCAACACTGCAGTCCTGCAACATGGGCCCTTTTCNAAAATGGGTGTTACATTTTATTATACATGGTACAGGGCAACACTGCAGTCCTGCAACATGGGCCCTTTTCACACGAGATGCCTCCGCCCAGTTTTTGGAGTCTGTTGCTCCGTGGGTGGGTGGGTTGTGGGTGGAAATGGGGGTTGCGTGGGAGCATGCACGCACCTACACCCACCGCAAGTGGTGTTTACACAGATGCCTCCACCCATCTCCATCCAGCGAAACTAGGTGGAGGCATCTCGTGTGAAAAGGGCCCATGTCGCAGGGCTGCGGTGTTGCCCTGTGCCATGTATAATAAAATGTAACACCCATTTTATCGGTGTTAGAGTGTCTGTGTAAAAAGGGCCTTATAGAACTTGTCACCGCCAGTGCAGATGTCGCCCCAAAATAATTTTTCTGCAAGTCCAAAAGCTAAAACCCTGATAAACTAGCAAATTATACTTTTTAGTTATATCAACGTTGAAAAGTCTTAGAGAAAATAAGACTAATTTTGCACAACACAAGTTAGTGAGCCATGATTTCCAGTATTTGTCAAGCTATTGTTCCTTGCGGAACACCCAGGATTGTTCGAAGGAACTGGTTCTAGCCCTACTCTAACCTATCCAAGAATTGGGGACTCCATAAAGGGAATGCATACAAATACTGGGCCAGCGTTTTAGCCCTGAATAACCAAAGGGCAGGGAGAACAAACCTCCCCACTTGAGAGAAAAAATTTTTTTGTATGGCCCCCGCTGAGCATCTTCCTTGACTCACAGCAGCCTTCCAATGAGGCACCCAACTTCCTGAGGCTGATACAATAACTCCCAGATACCTATATTCCCGTACCTGCGCTATAGGATTCCCTTCTATTGTCCAACGGTGGAGTTTCCCAGGTCTCTTCAACCCCAACACCATCGTCTTGGTCTTTTGAAAATTAATTTGTAAGCCCTCCTGTATGCAATAAGCTCCAAACCCCTGCATTGCCCTTCTTAGTCCTACAAGGGTCTGGGATATTAACACGGTGTCATCTGCATACAGGAGGGCCGGAATCTTCCTTAGACCCATCATTGGGGCATGGCTATTTAGCCTCCTGAGAAAGGGGATAACATCATTCAGGTAAAGGTTACACAACAGGGGGGCCAGCAAACAACCCTGCCTGACCCCCCTGGCGACCCGCACCTCCCCTGACAGAGAGAACCCCGTGCTCAAACGAACCCGAATAGTATTCTCCTCATGCAGTTTTATCATTAAATATAATAATCTGAGATCTATAGAGGACATACTAAGCTTCCACCATAGTCTCTCTCTGTCGATTGAGTCAAATGCCCTAGCAAGGTCGACAAAACATGAGTAACATTTCCCTGATTGGTTTATACACCCTTCCGTAAGAAGAGAAAGGACAAGGGCCTGATCCAGCGTTGACTTCCCTTGCTGGAACCCTGCCTGTTCGTATTCTAAGATCCTATTCTCCTCCATCCATGCCCCTAGTTTTTCTGAGAGAAAGCGTGCGTAAAGTTTCCCTACTACACTCAGGAGGCACACTGGCCTATAGTTCTCCAGTAGCTGGGGGTCCCCCTTTTTAAAGATGGGGACAACAATTCCCTTCAGCCATGACTTCGGTATATTCCCTGTGTTGTTGATCTCCGTAAATAATGGGGCTAACCAATTGGCCCACCACCCAGGATTCTGTTTTAACATTTTGGGGGGGATAAAGTCCACCCCCGGAGCCTTCCCAGCTTTCAGTTTCCCTATATAGGTCACCACCTCTTCTTTGGAGACAGGGGGCCACTTAGGGAGGGGTACACATCTAGGCAGACTGATACCAGGGTGTTCTTAGTAAAAATCCCTGTATAGAATTCTTCCCATCTTTCTGCTGGGATTCGAGCTCCTCTATCCCAGTTAGCCATAGAACGCATACAATCCCAGAATTGCTTGGAATCTTTCTTAAGAGCCGCTGCCAGAAGTTTCCCCCAACCTTCAACTTGGGCGGCCAACCTCTTCTGTGCCACCAAGACCCGGTATTCCCTGCGGCAATCAGCTAACTCTTGCCTATTGGCCAAGGAGGGATCAACCCTTACGCTCCTTACCACCTTCCTTAGCCTCCTTCGCAACACTCTACACTCACTGTTAAACCATAGGGGGCTCTGATTCCTTGTGTAAAATACTGCCTTTCTACAAACTAACAGAGGAGTGAGTAACTCCAGTAGATGATCATAGTTATTCCCCCAGTCTCCCCTACTATGAACAATCTCCTCCACCAAACCTCTCATCTCCGCCTGTTGAATAAGCGCTTGGAAATTCAATTTCAAATCCTCATTCCATCTCTTCCGCACCATCCCCCCTTCCAGCTCCTTTCCTTGCCCACCTGCCCCCCCTATCAACCTTCCTACCACAATGGGGATCCGCCAACCATAAAGCAAGGGGGAAATGATTCGTCTCTGCCCTTGGTATAACACTGAAATCCAAGACATATATGTAAGAACTTGCAGACACCATACAATAATCGATGACACTCGACCCCCGGCGAGAGTGAAAAGTAAATGTTCCGTCCCAATCCCCTTCAGTACACCCATTCAGAATCATCAACCCAAATTCCTCCTGGAGAGCCCTTTGCTGGTCTGCCCCTGCACCAACCACCTGATCTCTTGAATTCCACTAAGGGGCATGGAATCACCCTCATCCAGAAGCGGATACCATCCCCCCTGTTCCTGATTGCCTATGCGGATGTTGAAATACCCTCCAACCAATAAAACTGCTCCCGGCAACTGTACACACCATTTAGAGAGGACTTGCTTTAACTTAACCCAAAAATCCCCTGGAAAAAAAGGCAATGACTGAGGAGGTAAATACACATTCCCAATCAGTAATTCGAGACCTGATTTAAACTTACATAAATATAAAGCAAAATTTGAAGCCAAATAATCACAACATTTTATTTCAACTTGCAAGTCCTGGGACACCAGTAGCGCCAAACCCCCACTAGGCCTACCCGGCCCCACTGAGGGGGTAGCTGGCACAGAATACACGATGAATCCTGGGCAAGTAAAATCTTCTGCCATCCAAGTCTCTTGTAACAGGACCAGATTGTGTTCACCCAAAAAGGGGCGGAAATCAAAGTCTCTGCCCCTAGATTTCCATCCCGCAATATTCCAAAACAGGCATTTCAGCCCTCCGGGGGAATCCACTAGATGTCATTGGGTCAACGATGGAAAAGGGCCTACAAATTCACTAAGCTCCACCAACTCTCCCCCTTCTCTTCGCCTCCCACTCGACAGAGATCTTCCACCAGAGGATCGGTTGCCCAGCTCTAAATTGATCCCCTGATGCCCCCCTAGCACCTCCCCCACCGCGGCACCCAGTCCAAGGCTCCCCTCCCTATTGGGGAGCTCATCGGAGGTGGGAATGCTAACTAAGTCAACACACAAGAGAGGAGACTGAAGCTCCTGCCGTCTCGGGCTGCCCACAAAAAGGGGCCCACAAGCACCCTCCACCCCCCGCCCCTCTGCCGACCCTCCGGCAGGCAAGGGGGGAGTTGTATATACAGCCCAGCTCCCTTAGGACCTCTCCCTATTGAACGCACCCCATCCAATCTAGAGGAAGAACAGACCATCAATCTGCAAGTTTTTTAATCCCCCAGCTGCCTTGCTAAACTACCCAATTTATCCAAAAAAAAACCTTTGCCCCTGCTGAAAGGATTCCTGACTCCTCACCTCTTCGGGAACTGGCCCTCCACAATCCATCGGGGAGCTAAGCTTCCCAACTCCTTTATCCAACTCCATACTTCTGCTATCCTTACTCCCGAGCAGGTCCCTGCGGGCCTTGAATGTCCTCCTCCCCCCCCCAAGATCCCACCTTCCTGGGCCACTTCACCTATTCCTAACCGCAAAGTCGGTGTCTTATGCGGTTCTATGAGAGGAGCGATTCCATCCTTAGCCCTTCCTAAGACCCGTCCTGCTGGCCGAACAGCCTCACTATTATCGACAACCCTAAGAGGATTCCTCTTCCTACAGACCACTGGGGGCCCTTCTGGGACCACTTCCCTACCCTGATGGGCTTGATCCAAATCCACCGCCTGAAATCCCTCCCGAGACTCCCCAGCCACCCTCGAAATAAAAATCGCATTTTCTGTCAGCCAACCTGTGTTTTCGACTATTAGAGTAACCCACTCTACTGAAGCAAATCGGACTCTAACCATCTGACAGTTCCTTTGAGCCGCTACCACCACAGTAGCTGTAGTATCATGCCTGGTAATAGGTTCATTCAGTAGCATTCGCAGGTGTTCCGCGATATTTAATGGTGAGCTCCAAATTGGTTGAATACCATTAGCCCGCGGTCCGATTGTAAAAATTAATTCATCCTCCAACACCTTAAACACAGGTTTATCTTTCTGCCAACCCATCTGGCATCCCCGTCCTACCCCTCGCAAACCCCCTCTCCCTTCAACCCCCTTACTCACGATAGGGAGGGGCATACCCTGTTGTACTGCCCTAACTTCCCCCCCGAACCTTGCGACTCCCGTCGTCCTCCTCCCCTCTCCAGTTTCCCCCAGCTTTCTTGACATAAAAATAAATTCATTGTTTCGAGTTTCCCATTCAAAACATTTAACTGGGAGAACATAAAAAGCAAAGTTTCTGTTGTGAGCGCCACATGGCTAGCCAGGAAGTCCGATAACAACCATCCTCTTCCAATCCTGGACCTGGGTCTTCTAAGGGAATCCACCCCTCCATACTTCGGTCACTTCTCGGCGAAACTGGGATCAATGGAGGGTGGTCCCCCTCTTCTGCTGCACAAACTGCCACTGAAAGAACCATTGCTTGACTGACCTCCTGCAAGGCTAACACTGGGCCAGTTCTTGCCCTCTGGTTACATACTTCAGTACCCCCCAAGAAACTCTCTATACGTCTCTGTTTCATTATTTTCCCTGGGGGTGAAGGGGCACCAATCATCTCTGCCCTGCAATGTTTCTGTTTCTTTAAGGACAATCCACCCCGCATATCTGGCCCGGGTATAACGTGCTGGGCAGAGCAGTCCCCACTCTCATCCTGGGTAAATCCCCTACAGTCCATCGAGTCTCGGGCCTCACCCTCCAATGATCCCCCCACCTCAACCACCAGATTTCTCCCCACCAGCCTATCAGGGGAGCACACCCTCCTACCAAGGGGAACGGGACCAACTTCCCTCTCCAACCCAGCCTCTGGCATCTCCAAACCAAGCATGGGCTTCGTTTACTCCTTCCCCCGTTACAACACCCCTAACCAAAGAGCAAACTTCCTGGCCCCGGGGCCTGGTTGCGCCGAAGGGAGCGAAGGGCACCACTGTAGACTGATAGGTGCCTTTCTTGCTTCCGCTCCACGGGCTCCACCTCCCCTGGTCGCCGCAGCTGATGCAAGTGACAGGTAAGTAACTGAAACAGCCCAACTCTGCAAGCAGCGTTCTCCGCTCCCAGGACTGCCGCCATAGACTGACAGGTGCCTTTCTTGCTTCCGCTCCACAGGCTCCGCCTCCCCTGGTCACTGCAGCGTCAGGAGAAGGGAGCCAGTTTCTATGATAATAGGGTTGCTCCACTCCTAGCCGACACCAGACTCCTGCTAGGCCTGTGAGTCCTCCAGTTCCTCCACGGGCACTCCCTTCCCAATCCAACCAGAGGGTAAGGCACTGCACTGCATCCCCAGCCAATGGGCAACACCCTTTGGCTGTCGCCCAAGGGGGCCCCTGCCCCTGGATAAAGAATACCTGCAGGAGAAGGGAGCCAATGAAGGCCAGGCAGGCAAACACACACAGCTGCTCCTCCCCTAGCATCTCCTTCCCACTGCTGCTGCCCAGGACACACCCAAGGGGGCCCCTGCCCCTGGATAAAGAATACCTGCAGGAGAAGGGAGCCAATGAAGGCCAGGCAGGCAAACACACACAGCTGCTCCTCCCCTAGCGTCTCCTTCCCACTGCTGCTGCCCAGGACCCATCAAAAAGTAATAAGAAACAAAAATGTTATAGCCAGAAATATATTTTTTAGTTCTTTCCTTTTATTTCAAAAAGCAAATGTCATTTTCAGTTCCCAATTGCACCGAACTAAAGACCGAACCGATCCCGACCAAACCGAATACCGAATCCAAACTCAACATTCGACCCGAACCACCGAATGTCCGAACATCCGAACTGACGAACCGAACGCAGCCGAACTGAACGGGGAAACCGAACGGCCGAAACGAATGCAGCCGAACCGAACGGCCGAACCGCAAACTGTTCGCCCACCCCTAGTACAATATACAGTATTTAATATGGCCTCAATACAGTCTATACAGTATATACAGAACAGAGACAAAGTTCATGGATACATAATCAAATTCAATATTGATTAAATCTTCAATATTCAAATCTTCAAATCAAATCAAGTCTTCAACGTTGATTAAATCCTCAATCTCTTAAAATCTTCCATATTGCCAACATGTTTCGACAATCAGTTTTCTTCAGGGCTGTTCCTTTCTATAAGCGATAAACAATCCAGTAGTATGTCAAAACTATAGATAAAAAAGAATTCAGATGCCACTTACAAAATCACTGACGATTTCTAAGAAATGGTAATTTTATTTCCTTGTCTTCTTGATGACATCTAAAAACATCATAAAAATGTGATATATAAAAAATATGAAATATCTTAAATCACAAAATCCTGAAGGACAAAAATTCCCTTCAAAGGATCTCAGTTTGGTAATTCATAAAAATATAATTATTTATTAAAAAAAATAATTATTATAATTATTATAGAATAATTATAAAATAATTATATTGTAAAGTATTCGTCTATAAAGGAGAAAAGAAATAACAAATAATAAGGTTATCTTTAAGTGGGATATATCACTCATAGGACCTTTTTACACAGATGCTCTGTGATGAGTGTTTGCTCCCGGCCAACACCCATCTCCACCAACACCCACCCACGGGACAATGGATGCCACTGCCGGTTGCTCCATGGGTGGGTGTCGGTGCAGATGGGTGTTGGCCGGGAGCAAACACTCACCAACACCCACCACAAGTGATGTTTACAGAGATGCCTCCACCCATCTCCACCCAGAGGAACTGGGTGCCCACATCTAATGCCTCATTAGATATGTAGGTGATTAGGTGGAGGCATCATGTGTGCACAGGGCCCATGGTGATTGGCTGCAGTGGTGCCCTGAAACATGTATAATAAAACGTAACACCCATTTTATGGGTGTTAGAGCGTCTGTGTAAAAAGGGCCATAGAAAGTGGCTTAAAATAGGCCGTTTTTAAATGGACCGCAGTGGGTGGCCGCAGTGGGTGAAGGTGGGTGTGTGCCCATGGGAACGTATGGGCGCACACCCACCTCCACCCATAGAGCATTGGACATTGGAGCCCATTGCTCTGCGCATGGGTGATGGGTATAGATGGGTGGAGGTGGGTGTAGAGTGGGAGCACGCACCCCCATCCCCCTCGGCTTTCACACGGTCACCTCCACCCTTCTCCATGCAGCAAAACTGCGTGGAGATGGGTTGGGGGTGTCTTGTGTGAAAGGGCCATACAGACCAATCTTCAAAGGTTTAAAATGTCCTAAAAAAGAAAACTCAGTAGTTAAATAGCCCATGTAAAGGGGCCTAAATCATCATAATTCACTTAGGCCCTTTTTACACAGACACTCTAACACCGATAAAATGAATGTTACATTTTATTATACATGTTGCAGGGTGACACTGCAGCCAATCAACAAGGATCCTTTTCACATAAACTGACTCCACCCAGTTTCTCTGGGTGGAGATGGGTGGAGGTGTCTGTGTAAACACCACTTGCGGTGTGTGTGTGCTCCCACGCAACACCCATCTCCACCCACCACCCACCCATGGAGCAATTGGCAGTGGTGTCCGTTGCTCCATGGGTGGGTGGTGGGTGGAGTATTAGAGTGTCTGCGTGAGAAGGGCCATACTTAAATACTAGGGCTGTAACAAGATGAACCTGGAAGAATACTCTTGTGTTGTACAGCAGTTTTTCTCCTTTACTTATCTACTACAGTTGTATGCTTTTCAGGTGTGGCAATTTGAATTAAGTAGACTTAAAAAAGTATGAGGGGGATGTACCATAAATAGACTGGCTTAAGACTTCTGCTAAAGAAGTGTCTTTCTAGATAAATGAGACTTTTTGGTACGTAGCATTAAGGGATGTTGGAGAAAAGTTTCATTGTAAAACATTATGCAGATGTCATGTTCCATAGGTCGTTTTTACACAGACCTGGGTGGGTGGATGGATGGGTGTGCACTGGCTGCGGGTGTAGGTGTGTGTGCCTGCTTACACAGACACACACCCATCTCCACCCATCTCCACCCACGGAGCTTCCTCCGTTCTGTCGGAGGGCTCCGTGGGCTCCGTGGGTGTGGGTTGGTGTGCGGCAGGAGCGCGCATGCACCAACACCTGCCACCCGTGGCATTCACATGAACGCACACCTGCCGCACACCCATCCCCCCACCTACCGATGGCCATTTACACGGACCGCCCCCCCCCCCGCACACTTGCCCAAACACCGAGTGGCGGGGAGGGGCAGTCCGTGTAAAAACGCCCGTGGCGTTTACACATGTGCACACCTGTCGCACACCCATCCCCCCACCTACCGATGGCCATTTACACGGACTGACCCCCCCACGCCGCACACCCGCCCAAACACCGAGCGGCGGGGAGGGGTAGTCCATGTAAAAATGGCCATAGTAGATAATTGCACATTGTTTTCTGTTCTGCGATGCTGATAGGATTACTTGGTTTACACTTTACGGTTATGGAATGAAAGCACTTGTATAAGAATAAAAGTGACTAAAACCCTTTTTACACGGGCGGCACCCATGCATGAACTAAATTTGATAAAAAATAAAATAAATGAACACCCAGATATCTGGGTGTTCATGCATGAATGAGTCTCATGCACACGCCGCGATGCGTGTGTGCGCGTGCGTGGGTGCTCCTGCGAACACGCATGTACTCCTACCTCCACCCATTGCACACGCACAGAGCAACCGGTGAAAACAGCGATTGCTCCATGCACCCGTCTACACCCTGCCCCCACCCACGCACTGCTGCATGTTCCTACAGGGCGTTCCTATGGATGCTGCCCCCACCTGCACATGTGTGTGAGCGGGGCGGCACCTGCTTGAAAAGGGCCTAAGTTAGGCCCCAAAATTTCTTGTTCTCCAGTTTTCCTGAGGAGAGTGTTTATAAAAGGGTGTGGGAGATAACGGTTCAAGACTTTTGTTAAATTGACAGTATGAAAAATCAAAAAGTATTGTTTTACAGAACTGTCTTCAAAGTTTCATGAAACGCATGTCCCAAAATGGTTTGACCTAGAAATTCCTAATTTGTTGTTTTGTTTTTATGAATGAGTGATGCCTCTGGCTAGCTTTACCAATTATTTGTTATGCTCTTTTTGAACCTATGAAAACGAAACAATTTAAATAAAATCTACAGGTTGCTTCAAGGACTGTGTACAGACTACTGGGGTTCTTGGCAGAGTTTATCAATTTTGCAGGATTTCTGGATATGGGGCTTTAAAAGTACAGCAGAAGCATAGACTCCCATTGAATTAGCCTGAGGAACTTAAAAATTTCACAGAACCAGACAGAACTATTGCCAGGAATCTGTTTGGTCCTGCAGAGCTTATAACTGCAGGCTGCCCAGATCTTTCAGTTCTTCTAGTTCCTGGTCTCAGTGGCTTTCTCTAAATATGCCAGCTTTTTAAACAGTGAAAGACCAAAGAATACTTCCCAGACTAGTAAACCTCCAGATTTTATTTTTTAATCAGAGGGGGCAATCTGAGACTTAGGAATTTTGAATTTGTTTATAATTTTCATAGGACCAGGGATACACTTTGCACCTGAGACTCCCATGGAGTTAAAATCTGTACAACACACAGGCTGCAACTGGCATTTTGGCATACCAAATGCCAAATTGTAAAAGGAAGGAAATCTATGTTGGAATTGCATTGTGGAATACCTTCTTGACCATATTAACCTTTAAATAAACTCTCTACAAAGTCAGCAGAAGAATGAAACAGCAGCATCCCCCATGGTCCTGCTCATTATTTCCCCTAGATCTTACACCCTTTGACCCCTTTTCCAGCGGAATGTCCTTCATGGCTCTTGACAGTGGGAGAAATGAAGCAGTAAAGAGTTCTGACCCACTGTCCAGTTTAGGAGAGGGAAGAGCTGCTTGTAGTACAGATCTTAATGAAGTTTCCATATGCTCCTAACTTTGTTAGTCCGCTTCATTTTTGCATGCTTGGGGTTTGGGATCATTGGGCATTCCTGCTATTCCCTAGTCCCAGCCCAGGACTGCTGTTTGTATCCAAACGTAAGCCTACTCAGTTCATGTGTAGGTCAGTCATTTTTCTTCATTTGAATTTTAATTGGAGAAAGGTTTCATGCACACATGTATATGGGACATTACTTTCAGACAGAATTAAAAGTGTAAATAGAGCTTATTTGCTTTTAAAAGTGACTAGAATAGTTTCACTCAGAGAAAGGAAAAACAAACATAACCCAAACATTTGAAAGTCATATAGTTTAGAGTTAAGATTATAAAACCATGAAAATCAAGAATCTCTAGTTGTTTGAGGAAAGTCTTTATACTCTTTAAACTAAGATCTGGGGGAAAGCCGATAGTTTCTGTGGAGTATGTGGTTCTGATGGAGGCATCCCAAATGGAACGGTGTATTCCATTAACGAGGATAAGGAATAAGCAGAGAGAGATCTGGAGGGCAATACTGTGGAACAGATAAAGGCTGTTTTCACATGAGACATGCCACACACACCCTCGCCCACATGGGTGACTGGGTGGGTGAACGTGGAGGCGTCTGTGTGATTGCCGGCGGGGATGGGTGAAGGTGCGTGCACGCTCTTGCGCTCCCCCAACTCCACCCATCACCCACGCATGGAGGCACTGGGGACAATGGAGGTGCCTCCATGTGTGGAGACAGGTGGAGATGGGTGGAGGAGCGTGTGCGTCCGTGTGATGCGCTGCACACCTGCTGCCACCTTCACCCATCTTCCATGGACCACGGCGCCTCTGCGCTCCATTTCAAAAGGGCCAAACTTAATTGCTTCCACATTAAACAAATATGCAACCACAGGCACCAGGGTATTAAAATGCTTAGATGTTTGTATTTACCAATGCCAGAAGCCACAAAAGTAAAATGGTGGAAACACACGTGATATTGGCAGAAAACCATCTGCCGGGAAAGAAAACTGTGGTGAGCGGTGGACACAGGCGCCGAACAAATGGGCCCGTGACTGGAGCGCTGTCCCATCACCTGAACAGCCCAGGGAGGACAAGGAGAACCATGAACATGCGGCTGGACGGCCCTGCCCCCGCACTGTGCCCAGCACCACATGTCCTTGCCATGATGGGTATCAGGTCCCAGGCGCGAACCCTTGGCCTTGGGATGCGGGAGAGGTGCCTTCGGGGCCTGCACCACCTGGTGGATTTGTTCAGTGCCCACATTTCTCCTCTGTAGGCCTTCCCTTGTCTTACTGCCCTTTGCATGACCACACCCTCTCCCAGCTGGGGCTTGTTTCCCTAGCCCACCCACCCCAGCTTCCTGATTGGCCACAGATGGTACTTAAACACTGATGTGGCCTCAGGAAGCTGGTGGAGTAATATCTCACACCAGCCCAAAGGTTTGATGTTTATGTGTTGTATCAAGTGACTCTTCTCCTGTTGTGTGTTTGCCCTGTATCCCTGTCCCCCCTATAGTCTGCATATGTTTCCCCAGCTTTGGCTCCCTTGCCCATTGTTTCTTGTTCCCCTCATCCCTGTTGCTCCCCTGCTCCCATTCTCTAGCCCTTTGTTTCTTGTTCCCTGTTGATTCCTTCATCCCTGTTGCTCCCATTCCCTAGCCCTTTGTCTCTTGTTCCCTGTTGATTCCTTCATCCCTGTTGCTCCATTCCCTAGCCCCTTGTCTCTTGTTCCCTGTTGATTCCTTCATCCCTGTTGCTCCCCTGCTCCCATTCCCTAGTCCTTTGTCTCTTGTTCCCTGTTGATTCCTTCATCCCTGTTGCTCCCCTGCTCCCATTCCCTAGCCCCTTGTCTTTGTCCCTTGTTGTTCCCTTTGTCTCTAGTGCTTCCCCAGCTCTGGTTCCTTAGCCCCTTGTCTCTTGCTCCTTGTTGCCCCTTTTGTCCTTGTTGCTCCCTTGCTCTGGTTCTCTAGCCCCCTGTTTCTTGTTCCTTATTGTTCCCCTCATCCCTGTTGCGCCCCTGCCCTGAGTCCCTCGGCCCGAGCCTCTTGTTCCCTGTTGCGCCCCTGCCCTGAGTCCCTCGGCCCGAGCCTCTTGTTCCCAGTTGCTCCCATCATCCCTGGTGCTCCCCTGTTCCAGTTCCCTAGACCCTTGTCTTTTGCTCCTTGTTGTTCCCCGCATCCCTGTTGTGCCCCAGCCTTGTTTTCCTAGCCCCGTCTCTTGTCCCCTGGGGTTCCCCTTGTTGCTGGTGCTCCCCCAGCTCTGTTCCCCCAACCCATTGGCTCCAGTCCCTGTGGTTCCCCCCCACTCTGGCTCCTTAGTCCCTTGGTTCTTGTCCCTTGCAGTTCCCTTGTTCCCTGGGGTTCCCCTTGTTCCTTGTTGCCCCTATTATATTTCTCTCTTCCTTGGGGACAATCTTGGTGTGTGGGTCTTTAGTCTGCTCCTTGACCTCGATGATGAATCAGACCCTCTCTGACATAGGCTTCTAGGCCTCAAGATGAGAGCAGGTTCTGGAGACTCCGAGACGCTCTGAGAGGTCCATTTAGCCTACAGACCTCACTTCCTGGGGTCTCTTCCCCTTTCCTTCCTTTAGGAACGTGGTCCTTCCCCCATCCTAACCCCCCCTGTTACCCTGGCCACGTGACAATGGGCAGCCATGGTGGCCAATAATAGCTAGCCATGGCAGCCCTGATCCGGGCTGGTATGCTGGCCCAGAAACAGACATGATAGCTGGCAGTGGCCTTCTTTGGTCCAGTTAAGCGGTCCTTAGCTTGGGCTGTGACCTCAGAGATTTTCCAAATCGCAGCCCGGGATAGCTGCTGATACGGCCCGAGGCAATCCCAGACCCACATATGGCAGCACCCACCAGGTGCAGGTGAGGTCTGGTCCAAAGTGGGCCACAGCCTGCTATTGTCACATCTGTTTTTACCCTTTTGATAGAATACACATTTCAGAAATACGGTAGTATGAGGACAATCAATGGGACACTAATACTGAGGTACAAAATATATAGAAATGAAAGTTAATTGTACTGGGAATGGAGTAGTCCTGTATATACTGACTCACTGACGAGGATGAGGACAGTAACTGTGATATGCTATTTGCAGACTAGGGAGGCTACAAAAGTAGGCAGTGAATTAATAATGGGTGATTTTAACTACGAAAATGTTTCCACGGGTGCACACCCATCCCCACACCCACCGCTGTGGATGCATGGATGCCCCCCCCCCCCCCACATACCTGCCCACACACCTAGCGGAGGGGGGCCATGCAAAAACGACCTAACGGAAGGTCATCAGGGTCAAAGGCCTGCAAGAATAAGAGGCATGGACACTACTGAAAAGAAAACTACTATCATAGATGCCCAGATTAAATGTATACCACAAATTAAAAAAAGACCCAAAAAAAGGGCTGCATAGATAAATGGTAAAATTAAGAAGGCTATCAGAGCCAAAAAATTCTTTCAAAAAATGGAAAAAGATTCCAAATGAGGTAAAAAGGAATGAGCACAGACATTGGCAGAGAAAATATAAAAGCATGATAAGATAGGCCAAGAGGGAATTTGAGAAATAACTTGCTAAGGATACCAAATCCAATAACAATCCCCCTTCCCCCCCAGTACATTTGGAGGCAGAAAACCTGCTAGAGGCAGTTGGTTCGCTAGATTATCAGGGAACAAAGGGGGTGCTCAAAGGTCATTCCTGAGTAACTAAATCAGTTCTTTGCGTAAGTTTTTACTGCAGAGGATGTTGGGGTGATACCCACACCAGAACTATTTTTTGTTGGTGAGGAATTATCTGAAATTAGCATCATGCCAGAAGAGGTCTTATTGCATACTGACAATTTAAACAGTAGTAAGTTATCCGAGCCTGATGGTATTCATCCAAGGCTACTGAAAAAAAACAAATTTGAAATTGCTGAACTACTATCGGTAATATGTAACTAATCGCTAAAATCCTCCTATGTGTCAGAGAATTGGAAGGTTAGCAAATGTAACTCAAATTTTTAAAAAGGGCTCCAGCAGTGATCCTGGAAACTACAGACTGGTAAGTCAGTGCCGGGCAAACTGGTGGAGACTATTGTTAAAAACAGAATTGCCAGGCATATTGACAAGCATGATTTGATGGGTAAAAACCAGCATGGCTTTAGCAAAGGGAAGTCATGCCTCACTAATCTATTAGAATTTTATGAGATTGTTAATAAGCATGTAGATGAGGTGATCCAACTGATATAGTATATTTGGATTTTAAAAAGCTTTTGACAAAGTTCCTCACCAGAGACTCCTGAGCAAACTAAGTAGTCATCATGGGATAAGTCCTGTCATGGATTGCCAGCTGGTTAAAAGATAAGAAACAAAGGTTAGGAATAAATGGTAATTTTTCAAATTGGAGAGGGGTAAATAGTGGGGTGCATTGGGGGTCAGTACTAGAACCAGTGTTTAACATATTCATTAATGATCTGAAAGAAGGGGTCAAGACTGAGGTGGCTAAATTTGCAGACACCAAATTATTCAAGATAGTTAAGACCCAGGCAGACAGTGAAAAACTACAGAGGGATCTTGCATGACTAGTAGGGATGGGTGAACGTGGTTCAGAAGTTCGGAGTTCGGCCTGAACTTGGCCTGTTCGGATGACCGAACCCGAACCGACCGAACCGACCTCAATTCCGAACGCCGAAATTACCGAACAGTTTGGTCAGTTCGGATCGTGTTCAGGTGATCTCGGGTGGCTAAAACGTGGTGTCACTGGAAGGCAAAACGTGGCAGGGAGGGGGCTGAGGAGCAGACTACCAGGCACCAGGGGTGGAGAGGCTTGGAGTAGCAGCCAGCCTGCCCAATCACCATCCCTTTTCGCCTCAGACAACAGGCTTCGCAGTCTGCGATTGGCCGCAGGCTAGGTTGCATGGAGCCAATGGGGCTTGCGGTGAGCACAGCAAGAAACAAAACAGATTGCCTCCCCCCTTCCCAACACCTTCTGAGCTAGTCACTGTTCCTGAACAGCAGGCGTTTCAGAAGGCTCCCTCTCCCAGCAGATTTTGTTCCTTTCTATTCCTAATCCATTGCCATCCTCCTCCTATTTCACCCATCCAACCCATCTACCTCCATATTCTCATTTATTTAACTTAGATTTATTTTTTGTTTTTATCCCTCCCTCTGTGTTCAATCTTCCTTCCTCCCTCCCCCCTCCATTGAATCCTTTCCCCCTCCCATATATTCCATCCCTGATTCCTTTCCCTTCCTGTTTCTTTGATTAATTTAGAGTAGGATTATTATTAGATTGATTTAGGTTTCATTTCAGTTTTGTACTCCTCCTTGTGGTGTTTGTGATTTCCCCCCCCATCCCATATATATCTATATCTATAGATATAAATATATAGATAGTAGACAGTTGTAGGAGTTAGCTTAGTGACAGAGATAGTGTTTAGTGATTTAGTTTTAGTGTTTGTAGGAGTAGGCCTTTGTAATTATAAGATAATCCATTTAGTTCATAGCATTTAGAATAGTTAAAAGCAGTTAGATTTAGTGTGTGTGTGTATGTGT